>JAUCMR010000052.1:19659472-19675703 GCA_032357425.1 Enteromius argenteus | reverse complement strand
GCTTTTGAATAAACTGAACATAAAATCGGATTTTGTCCCAGAAATCGTGCAGCCCTAGAAGAGAGCTAGTTTGCAAAGTTGGAAGAGTAATGGTGTGGATTTTTGCTCGACTCACTCCAGCGAGAGACTTCTGGATGTTTTCTCGTGCTCTTGCAATGTCCTGAAGGATGCTGTTAGCTCCAGTGTCCTGGAGACAGAGACAAACCTCAGTGTGTGTGTGTGATGGTATAAACTGTTTCTGCAGCTTTAAACAGTGAAACATAGCATGGGTTCAGTTCCCTGGAACTGTGGGAATGTATACACGCTAAATGCAAATGCTCAAAGTCTCTCTGGATAAAATGCATGAAGTTAAGTACAGTAAATGTCCATTTAGAATGAACCTATCGATCTTTCAACAATACCATGCGGAACAGTAGTATCAGCGCACAATCTGTAAATACTGATGCTATAGTTTAAGTGATATATTTATTACTTGTTTGGGCTGCGTGGGTCCGTTCACCCGCTCATAAAATTGACGCTCTGCTTCATCGTAACGTGGCTTATCGAACCAGATCCTCTCCTGCGCCAAACACTCTGCGGCAGTCATCCTGCAAAACACACACGAGACCTGTAACAACCTAACTCAACAAACACCTTCAGTGAACTGATAAAAGACGGGATGTGATTTGTTATCGGTTTGTACCTTAATGAAAATGAAAGGATGCTTCAGACTAAACCTCGATGCTCAAAAGTGTTGGGGAGTTAAATGCTAATGGTTATTTTTATATTTAAATAAAGCTAAAATATAAAACAAAAGAAAAATTGTTTAAATTAAAAAACAAAAAAAACAAAACTTATTTTATATAAGTTATTTGCCATGGCAGCATTTCACATTTTTATTAAGTTTAACTTGGTGTACTAAAATAACATCAAATAAATAACAAGAAGAAAAAAAAAACTATGTGGATATATAAAATGGACATAAAAAAATAATAGCAAATACAAAAAAGTAAATAAAAATAATTTTGTTTAAAATAATTTTACTGTAAAATTATTGTATTTTTTGTTATTTTACAATTATACTTTACAATAATACTCGTAATTTTTCTTTACCAACAATATATATTTTTTCATTATTAATTTTAATCAATTTCATTTGCTAAAACAACATCGCTGATTTTATTTTAGTTAGACTTGATGTACTAAAATAAAACTAAACAATGAATAAAAAAAAAATGAATAAATAAATAAATATATATATATATATATATATATATATATATAAAACATATATATTAAAGAAAAATAAATAGATAATGATAACTATATTAAAAATAAAAGCTCAGTGGTTTAACATTTGAAAATAAAAACAACATTAAAGACTATAATAGTATCTTGTGATACTAAAACAAGTTACTCCCCAAAACTTGTGTATTGACATAATAAATGCAAATAATATATGTATGTTAATGCAACCATGCAAAACTAACAAACAACATCAAACAAATGAAGAAACCCAAATGATACGAATTCAGACAAACGACTCTTCGAAGTCAACACAACGGACAAACACAGCAAGAATGAGCATGTAAAAAGAGAGCAAAGAAAAGCTAAAAAGAACGGCATGAGAAAAATGCGCGATGACATTAAGATGGTGCATAAAAGAAATAAAAAAGGTTGTTAACAGTTTGCATGTGAGGGGATGAGACTGATGGTTACCTGAGAGTAAAATGTCATTTTAAAGTGATATTTCACCAATTCTGTCATTTACTGACCTTTTTGTCGTTCCAAAACCGCATGACTTTTCACCATGAAACACTTAAGTCTGCGATTCGTAGGAGGTTCAAGAAAGTAAAGTAATGCAGGTTTGGAGCAACAGGACTGTTAAAAATGACAGAACTTTAATTTGATGGTGAACAAACTAACTAATTGACTAGTGTGTGTGAGGAAAGTGTATTTTCTCGAGTATCGAGTCATACTTCTTCTGCTTCTGGCTAGAATGGCTTTTAGACGTTTTGACGGATCTCGCCGCAGCATCTTCATAGAAACGAGTCTCCGCCTCCGCATAGCGACCGCGATCTAGCCACACCCTCTCACTGTCGGCATGCAGGAAATAGCAGGGCACCGCTCCCTGATTGGTGGTGATGTTGTCAGATTTCCGCCGATTGCAAACCACAGGCTTTTTTTGCACGTTATTCCGCAGTTTGGAGTTGGACTCGTCGCCGTTGGTTTGCGATTTTCTCGGTGGTGAGCTTCTGCCGTACAGGTTCTGATAGAAAGTCGCCTCGGCTTTATCAAAAAGAGGCTTTTGTAGCCACACCCCCATTGGAGGCGGGGGTAAGGAAGGGAGGCCGTTGTTTGGTTTGGAAGCTGGTGTGGGCGGAGTCGGGGTTTGCGATTGGTAGCCCTCATCGCAGCTGGTTGGCAGCAGTTGAAGGGATCTCGGTTGGTTGCGAACGCGACCCACAAACTTGCTCTCGGCTTGGTCAAAGCTGGGTTTATTTACCCACACGGTTTGAACGACATGATGACAGGCCTCTTGCTCTCCATGCTGGCAAATTTCTTGATTGTTTCTTGAAGAACTCGCAGGAGCGGTCGTGCCGTTTTGCTGCTGCAATAGTCGCGCATAGTAAAGACTCTCTGCTCTTTCGTACGCAACACGGTCAAACCACACCATCGAACACTCCGATCTCAAACCCTCCAACGCCGCGCTGGACAAACATCCCTCAGCGCCTCCGTTGGTTTGGTCTGGCTGCCGTTCAGAAGACCTGGAATGATTCGAAGAATTCCTATGGCTTCTGTTGCGCATTTTCTTGTATCCAGACATACAGAGGTAGCAGAGGATTGATAAATAAATGAAAAAGAGGAAAGGGAGAGTGACAGGGAACTGGAGAATTAGTCACACAGCAGTAGGATAACATTAAACATGAAGTGTGTAAACTGTATGCTGCTATATACAAAGCAATTTATTGTTTAAGTGCAAATTACAGCAAGTTAAAGAAGTTATCGATTTACATTGACGCAGCAATTTAAAAGTGTCGCAAGACACTGAAAAACAAAGTACATCTAAAAATGCACCACCGAAAATCATTTCGTAACAAAAATAGAAAAAGAGAAAAAAGCATAGCTGCTTTTATGGATGTAGACGTTAAATTGAGACTTTTCAGAGAGCTTTTTATGTACTATATTCTTAATCCAAAGAATAAAAATGGGTTCCAGCTTATTTCCGTCACCTAATAAAATAAAAAATGTAATTGAAGCCTTTTCAATGCAGACTGTCTCCCCACATGCACAAGTTATAAACTCGCAATTACTAATTTATATCACACAATTAAGAATTTTGTTCTTCAAAATTAGCCTAATTTTACATAAATTAATAACTTGCAATTGTGATTGTACGAAGTCTGAATTGTGAGATAAAAAGTTGCAATTCCTTTTTTATATTTTTATCCTGTGGAGGAAATAAGTTTCTATACTAAGAAACCTGATGATCATTATTCGACTTAATTGTTATACATTTTAGCTGTTCATTTACATGTTAACAGCGTTTTGTGGAGCTGAAATCACAAGCCTTTGAAAATGAGTTTAAATGTGGGAGCTTTCGAAAACTAGGCCTATATCATTTTTTCTCCATTTAAAAACTTAATTTGTGAAAATGACAATGTTTCTTTACGAAGTGGCATCGCCAACTACTGGCCTGGTATCTGTAATACAGTGTTTTTAAGTCTTTTAGGTGGATTTTGACAATGTCGTCCGTATGCAAACCTTTCCCACTTGTCATGCAAACGTAGCCTCAGTTAAGAAAAAAATACACACTTCAGCTTTAAAGACAGACACAATCACAAACAAAACATCCTATGGTTGAATTAGAATTAAACTTGAAATACACTGCACTTTCCAACGATGTTGAGCAGAAAACGAATAAAAAAGACGTACTGAAAGTGCGATGGAAAACAGAAAGGACAATCAAATTCAAGATGAACACACACACAAATCCATGATGTGTCAAATAACATAAACATGTCCAAACTCACCTTCAGCAAACACGGAAAGTGATCAAACAAACAGAAAGTAGCTGAACGCTCTTCTCATCCAAACGAAGGCAAGCAATAAACCATAAAGTGCAATTAAAAAAAGCATTTATGTTTATAGTGAATCTCACAGAATGAGAGGACTTCTCTCATACATGCCCTCACAAAGATATACCATGGTGAAAACATGGTACAGTGAGGATATCTGATAGTAATACTATGGATGTCCAATAAAGATGCTATATAATAGTATTTCCCTGTTACTACTTTGCTAGTCTAACATGATTAACATGATTTTATGATTAAGGTCAATTAACTTAAATACCCATTTATCAATCAGGCTACTGTGAATGAATATCATGAGTATCAATGTCATCATCACTTTAAGATGGTTGTTTCTAGTGACCATGACTGTCAAGATCAGCAGATCTGAATGTGCAATTAGGAGATCAAAAGGTATTTTAAAAGCCTAATCACTCATTTTGCTGATTCAGAGAAGAAAAAGGCGTTATCTAGAGATCATAAAATCAATAAATCTGTATAAATCTCCGGTTTACCATAAGATAAACCGATTAAACATGAGAATGCGTCATTATTTATGATAATCTGGACTTCCTGCACATGGAGGTGTCAGGCCCATCAAACAACACACTGGATATTTATACAAATAAAACATATTTTCATTATGACAGTGACTGTAACAAAGGCACGAGCTTTCTGTCATGTAATGATCGCGTATTAATTATCTTTATATTAATGAATAAACATAAGAAAGACGTCTAACCGGCTTTTGAGCGCGATAGACACCCCGTACATTTATAGCACAGTATTATATATTCATTTATACCGGGAAAAACAATAAATAAGCATATGCGACTGTAAAACACCTGTTTTTTCCCACACAAATACTCACTTTAAGAGCTTTAGCTGGCGTTGAATGAATCGCTGCTGCTCGCCGCGCGTTCACGGAACAGAAGGAGCGAGCGACGGCCGCGCGAACCATTCCTGCTCACGAGCGGGGGGGATCATTGCCCCAAAACCGCCACAAAACACCAAACATTACCCTGATGCGGTTGAAATATATTTTATCCCGTTTCGTATTTGTACACATGTAGGCATAACACACAAATGGTCTATAGAAGAGTGCTTTAAGTGATGTTTTGTCATCACATTTTTTTCTACATGGTACATTCTGTCACTGTTTCCCAGCGCGACTGCGTATGTGACGTCATCAAATGATGGGAAAGGCCCATTTGATTCTTTTGTGGAAACGAGGGTGAAATTACTATAGATGTAGTAGGCTAGTATATGGGTTTAATTGAGACCTTATCGTTTTAGTTCCAATTAAACTGTAATTGTATCGTTTTATACAAACAAAAGTGTGACAACGTGTGAATTCATTTTGTAGCAACATTTTAATGTTTTTGTGCTCATTTCACAAGCATTTCTTTAAAACATTAGATCTGTTGTTTGATATACATGCTATATTATAACAAATGCTAACTGTTTTTAGCACAGCTCAAATCTTGAGTTGAAACAGAGGTTTTAAAAAACACCCAATGCATTTACTGTTTTGTTGTAAAACAATTTGTAATTCTTTCCATTTTTGTTTCTTAATGTTTATTACTTGCAGTATGCAGTGCTGTTAAATAAGGCTTTAAAAGTCAGAGAACACAAAACAAAGTGAATTTCTTAGAGATTCATTTATTATACATTTAATATGCTTTTTTTTCACATTCTTTATGTAAACATTTCATGTGCAGAAAGAAAGTGAATAGATCTAGCACATTCTTATGTAAAAAGGTCCCCATTTCAGAGTTGCTTTGGTTTCTGAACTCCAGTGGTCTGTCAAGTACTGTAAAAATCATACGGACATGTAACAGACGTATTACTTACTAACAGCTAACATAGGTTTCATTGTCTGTAAGTGCTTTATTCCCTCAGAATCTTCAGATGAGTCCATTCATGAGTACTTTAAGAAACACATTTCAATCCGTTAACAAGGCTTCGGTATTCAACAATCAGAAAACACTGACTACTGGATATGCTTGGAGCATGAAGTAAGACTTTAAGGTGTTAAGTTTATCATCCCTCCTGTTACCCGATTTACTATCACAATGTCCTGTAAATGCGATTCCCACTCTACTTCTTTCCGAGTTCCCTGGCTCTTTCGGTCGCCGCCTCTACGGCTCCCATCGTAGCCGCTCTGAATCCTCCCTTCTCCAGCGCGTGGATCCCATGAATCGTGGTCCCTCCTGGTGTGCAAACCTCGGCCTTTAGCTCCGCTGGGAACTTCCCAGAATCACGCAGTAACACGCCAGCGCCCTGAAACACACCAGACATTGCAGGTTTAAGCAAATTCTGCCAATCTGCAGTTATAGTTTATTATGAGGTATAATGCAAGCATTGGTATTCAACACAGCTACTGTAAAAGTTTTGTAAAAAGTCATCACACAAACATCATTTCTTTATTTTCTCTTTAGTTTATAGGAAATGCAAGTTTATTAATTATTACAAGCCATTAAACTAGCTAGTTCTTAATAGTGACAGCTTCACTTTATGGCAATACGACACATTGGTAAAATTCTATTAATCTTTATTACAACAAAATAACAAAAACACAAAACTCTGGGTATTAAAATGTAGAAATGGTAACAATAATGTGGCTGCACAAAATCACAAACTTCATTAAAATGTGACAACAAAAATCATGACAATTAGTTCAAGCGACATGCCAAGCTGAACAATCAATATTTGATCAATTTGCAAAGAAAATAGGTTTTAAACACGTAACAAGTTTGGTTGCAAAAAAAATTTTTTATAAAAAAATAAAAACTGTAGACATGGTAATAGGCATTTCCTTTCTCAGCCCCATCAAAATAAAAGTCCTGCCTTGAAAATATCGGCCAAACAGAAAAATTTAATCGGCCGACGCATACATTCGAAAAATGCCAAATATCAGCTGATATACTGGCCTTGGAGATATATTGGTTGACCACTAAACAAAACATTTGCTTGCAAAAATAAATATAAAAACTATATGAACTCCATATAAAATAAAGTCTCATCATGATGTATTTTGTTTGACATGCTATGGTTGACAAAATTAATATTTGATCAATTTGCAAAACAAATCTGGTTTTAAACTGCATGGCAATAAAAATTCTGGTTGCAAAAAAACAAAGTCACAAATGAAGACTAGACATGGTGACAAAAATATTTGTTACATAAATATCATCAGGAAACACTTCACATGACAGGGTGAACCATCCACAATTTCTGAAAGTTAAGCGCCCCCACAAAGATTAGAGAGTAAGTTCTCATGTTTTATGAAGTGTGTCATGCGCAGACACTTACCAGTATTGTCTGTGCTGCGATACGTTGAGCCAGAGCACTGGGCATCCCCATTTTAACAGCACCATCTGCCAGCGCCTCAGCAAACACATACACCTATATGAGACCAGACATGTTACCTCTCCACAAACACTCAAACCTGTTCATCTAGACTAGCTGCTTTTAATTGGACGAGGCATGTCACTCACGAATGCGACGCCACTGCCGCTCAAGCCCACGTGGGCATCGATCCAGGGTTCAGGCCCCGCCTCCACCAATCCGCACGGGCCAAGCAGGGTCTTCAGCAGAGTCTCCTCCTGCTGTCCCGCACACGAGCCACAGGCGAGGAGCAGCGCCCCTTCCAGGAGCATGCAGGGAAGATTCGGCATTATACGAATCACACGCGTCCCAGCAGGCAACAGCTATAAAAACAGACAGCAATGAAATCTGATGCCTGTCATAAAAACCCTAAAACCTGAAAAAAATGTAATGAAATAAGTAAGCAAGCAAGTTTTATTTTGGACTTTTATGCCTTTAGGACAGTGGAGGGCTGACATGAAAGCATCCTGACGTCAAACTCTGGTCACAGCGAACACAGTTATGCTATATATCGGTGTACTGTGCAATGTTTCTCATGTCCGTGGGTTGAGGCGACTCCAATCAGATTTATTAGGGAAACCCAGCCAAAAAAAATTTATTTTACCCCACCAAAATACAATTTATTTCCAGGAATCCCCCCTGAAAACAGTCTGGCTTTGAGAAGCAATTGGGCAGGTTTTGCTGAAAAGACCTGGCAATCCTGGCCATAATTTTGATCATCAAGACTTAAGATTAATTTAATGATAAAGTGCATGCACCCAGCAAACACAAACAGTCCCCCTAACATACACAGTTCCTTTTTTTTTTTTTTTTAAGGGGGGAATCAAATAATAACATTCCAGAAGCGTTCTTTTAATGTTTTTATTTTGTTGTTGCAAACATAACGTTCTCAAAATGCTGCAGGGTGATTATTTTTAAATAACCTAAAAATAACACAGAACATATCCAAATGGTTATACAACCAACTAACCTGCAGACACAGCAAAGTTGCAGATGTTTTATGTAATGGCCTAAGCTCTGAACGTAGTTTAATACAGCATTGAATACAATCTAAAAAATGAGATCAAAACACATTAATCATACATTTCTAACTTTATGGCTTAAATATTAAGCCTGGGTTAGGAGTAGCTTGGAAAGCACAGAACTCACGGATTTGTTTTCATCGTCATTTACTGCGCGCCAATGATCTGATCTGACTGCACGAAGAGCACAGACGAAAAAAAAAAAACATTTAATGAGTGAGATTTATCTTTAAGGGGAGAGTACTGGTTACAGAAGCAGAGAGTATCTCAAGGCTCACATATACTGCTCTTTCTCTGGCATTTTATTCATAAGACTGTTGATCCTATGCTCATCAATTTTTTAAGTAAAAATAAAACCCATTATATAAAGAAATCTGTGGTCATGAGCACAACTGAAAATGAAGGTTTGAACGTTTTAGATGTTACCACTCTTAATTATACTTTTAAAGTAAACTGGATTAAACAATTAAAAACAAAACGACTGGTAAATGAAACATTATTCCTCACTGTATTTGTTTTTTTTATAAGTTGGAGGTATTCATTTTCTTTTGCTTTGTAACTACAGCATTTCTAAACTTCCATTTAAGTTATCCAATTTTCACAAACAAACGCTTCCCTCTTGGAGTATACTTCATAAACATAATTTCTCACCTAATATATGTTTTATATGGAATAATAAGTATATTTTATATAAATGTAAAACACTGTTTTTAGAAAATTGTTTTTTTAATGATATAGTATTAGTGAGCCAACTTTTCAACCAAAAAGGTCTTTTGATCAATTTATTACTTTTGCTAAATCATTTTGAAATCAGAAGTTAAAATCTCCTTACAATCTGATAAACAAGAAAGCTGTCAAGTGTATTAATGTATATAAACGTTTCCATTTTTTATGTTATTTTTCTTTCTGTTTCATTGTAATTTTATCTCTCTTTTTCCTCTGTGTTCCCCCTGGCTGCTGTAATATGTTAAATTTGAGAGATTCAAAAAAAAGAAATAAATAAAAAAATAAAAAACCTTTTGGTGATGTTCTGGGAAATCAGAAATTGCTAGCTGGGTAAATCCTCACCTCCTCAAGTGTTTTTATGGTGATTCCGGCCGCCATGGAAACAATGACATGTTCCTGAGTGACATTCCCCGAGATTCCATTCAGCACCTTTGGGATCAGGTGAGGTTTGACGGCCAGAAAGACCAACCGAGAGCGATTGACAACCTCGGCATTCGAGTGAGTGACAGAAACTCCTCTCTCCTGTCAGAACATTCACACAAACCTATCAAAGAAATGACGAGTTGAGCTGTCCATCATCTAATCCAGTTCTCACGCTGGGAATAAAGGAGAAACACTATCACTGCAAATGCCTTACTAGCTTCTTATAAGAATTCAGGTGCGTATCATCTACTTAGAAAGCAGGTGAATTCCATTAAGAAACATTAGGGCCAATCAAGCCATTAAAATGCAATTAATTATTTTATCATAATTTTTGATTTAACACAAGTTTTGAATTGTGTTATTTTATATATCTTTTCAATATTTTTTTTTTTATTAAGTATGCTAAAAATTCAATGAAAATATGCATTTATGATATTTTTATTTTATTACATTAGGTAAAATTATAACATTATAACAACATTTATATAACAATACTACAATAATATTAGCATAATTTATTTTATTTTATTTTTTACATTTCTTTTAAATGGAACTGCATAGTTAAAGGAATAGTTCACTCAAAAATTTTAATTTACGTTATATATTTTACTCATCCCCAAACCATCCTAGGTGTATATGACTTTCTTCTTTCAGACAAACGCAGTCAGTGTTTTTTAAAACTTTATCCTGGATCTTCCAAACTTGGTAATGCTGGTGGATAGCGGCCATTATCATAAATCAGATACTCAACATATGACATAAGCTGCGTCATACGTCGAGTCAGAGGTCAGCCAAGCTGCGCTCTCGGGCATACGCCGTTGCCGGAAGTCAGTTATTTAGGTTCTAATTTTAAAACTAGACATATTTTTGTTACAAAAACCCATCGAGCTGCTTCAGAGGACATGTGATAACCCCCCGGAGGCGTATAGGTTAGTTTTATGATGCAGTACTTGCAGATATATCCGATTACCCGATCAAAATAACAGGCACTATCCAACAGCATTACCAGGCTTGGAAGAAAAAAAACTCAGACTGTGCTCGTCTGAATGAAGAAAGTCCTAGGATCCTTTGGGGTGAGTAAAATATGCAATAATTTTTAATTTTGGGTGAACTATTCCTTTAAATAGTTAATAAAGTCACATGTCGTACCTGAAAGCGAGGAAGGTTGTTCATGGATGGAGCGCTAATAATTATGTTACTTGGTGGAACCTTCCCTATAACACAAAAGTACAACATGTCAGTAAAAAGCACAGAAACTCATTTTATTATTATTATTATAGGACTTTACATGCCTTAACTTGCTTTAATAAAGTTAACTAACACACCTAACACTGATTTAAGTGGCTGCACATTTTGTTAATTTTATGCTGTAAATACAGTAGTTCAAGTAACAACAACATTAACAAAAAAATCCAATATATAGGCTATAGTAAGACAACTTGATATTTATCTGTGCAGTGGACAGGATCTTGAATGCAGCCAGAATTCACACTGACGTCATGCACATTTAGAGTGACGTAATCGCAAACAAACAAATCTGAAACGCACCTGACGCGATGATGCCCTGCGCTATTCCAAACGCCATGTTTCCGGCTCCGATGAACCCGATCTTCAGCTGAGACACATCCTGAACCCAAAGCAAACATTACTTCCGGTTAATAAAGATGTGTGTTCAGGAAGCAGTTAACAGCAGTTAAAAGTTACTCACAGGCTGAAGCTCTGGCGAGGCGCTGGTGTTCTCTGATAGACTCATTCTTCATTTAATGCAGCTCCGCATGAATCAGATCCGCTTCCTGTCACATGGAGGACACGTCCTTCTTTACTTAGATTTCCGAAACTACAAACAGATACACTGACACCTGCTGGACTGGATCCATGGCGTCCTAAACACATCATACACAGTTCAGTTACATAATCTTGACCTAATTTATGTTTTTCATAGAATAAAACTGTTTGCTCTAAAAGCTAAAATTAGTTTTGTAGTGGTTCCATTATTATTATTATTGCTATTATTATAGGTAGAATGTTAAAATAATGCTAGCTTTGTAATGTAACTAATGCAATGTTAAAATAAATATAAATCTGTTGATTTTGTTCCAAACAATCATTCCCAGACATTTGTGTTATTGCAGATTTATGAAGGCTTTGCCATTCATTTAAAAATATAGAAAATATTAATAAAAAGAAAAAGTAGGCATGTCCAACTATTGACTGGTAATGCACAGAAATGAAATATTGGGTGTGGGGGGTGGTTTCAAAAAATGACATTTTATTTAGGCTTCAATAAAGATGCTGCAATGTCGCCACCTGCTGGATTAAACCAGTGCACTGCGGCTAAAATATGTTGAAATTAAATTCATTTTAAAATACATGAAACCATATATTTTCTTTTAGCAGCCTAATGTTTACAATTTAATGGTAAGCTTCTCACCTCAAAGTCAAAATTGTCTGCAAACCAATCACAAGTCTCTCTTACGTTAAAGATAAGTTTGATACATTGTGGAACGTTGTGATAATGTCCAGATGTTCAACAACAAACCCATTATATCACCAGTTTTGTACATTTACAGAAATATTTAGGCACTGTGGGACAAATTTTAATGGCAAAGAATGGTGGGAAACATTTATATCGTTTTAACTGCTTTAAACCAACGAGGACAAACTGGATAGCACATTCACGTAAGCACAACTGATTTGCATGTGAGACAAACCTGTTGTTTAAACAGGTTGTGTGAATGTCCAATGTGAAACCTAGAAACTGAATACCTAGTATCATGGTCTGGAGCCCCGAGGCCAAATGTCAAGCTACACCCATATATGGTTCTAAAAGTAAGATATTTTTCTCTAAGCTTTCATCATGGAAATGCAATCTGGGCACGTTTTCATGAAGTAGAGCCAAGGACCGCTCATAAGCAGTTAACTTTGATACAAAGAGAACAGAACCAACCTGTTGTGGATGTCAGTCATGTGTTTGGAGTATGCACAACCATAATTAGACTCATGGGGGACATCTGACAAACATAGAGACACAGACAGGTTTTTTTACACTATTCATGCAAACAGGCTCATAAATCCAATCAGACATCCACTAATCTCAATCTCTTATATTATGCATTTTAAATCACTATGAAGTCCAAATTTTGTTTCTCTGTTGTTCAGAAATGATTGTATCAGTGTACTGTTATAAAAAACACCCACGTTGTGTTTTGACTTTGAAAGACATAGTGTGTATATTTATTCTGTGAACTCATAGCCTTTTAAAGTTTAATCCAGACATATTGCGATTCATGTCTGATTGTTATATACCGCTACTATTAACTTGGCATTTGGCGGGTTCAGCGGGTGTTAATGTCAACCCCTGACTGTGTCTATCAAGATTGATATGAGCCTTTTAAAGGAACACACAAATGCATCTGCCGTGATTTTAAACAGAAAAAAAATGCTACAGTAAAAACCTGTTAAAGGGTTAACAGAAAAAATGGAGATTGACGTTTTTCTTCAATTTCACTATGCTTATTATTATGTTTATTAGGGTTGTATGTTAAAAGTAATGTTTCAGTTTAATGAGTCTCACCCTGATTGTGTTTAGTGCTTGTGTGACACTGAGCTCCTTCTATATGTAGTGGACATCACATTCCAGGGGCCCAGTTTATGGAGGGGCCCCCCTCTGACCACAATAGTGGACATAGGTTTGCTCAATTTTGATTAGATCTTGTTGGACTAACATAAGCAAACTGTCCAACGCCATCAGATAAAGATGCCAGGACAATGGCCAGATACCTCTTTGAGGACAAGAACTACACCTTTGGTACATAGCCCGGTCTTCTCATTAGTCAAAATGCAGTTTCTGCCCTTCAAATGAATGAATGCATGACAGCTCAATCTTCTATCATGTTTGGACTTAATGTGTTCGTAACATTGCCAAATGTATTCTGGTTATGGTTTGGTAAGTGAGAAATACACCAATTAAACTTTTGTGACACTTTTCTAACTCTGGTTTGGACTATGCAAATAAGTTCCACAGGAGGAAAGAAGGGTGGGCCACACCGCGTCCCCCTGCTCTGATGGAATTAGCCAATCACAGCAGTCTTATCTATAGGGTAGGTGGTTTTAACTGGAAAAACACACATAGACCCGAACTCCTGAGACATGTTCACCACGTTGTCATTGATGTGCACATTATTCCTCTGAAAACGACAAACAAACACGGCTAATGTAGAGTTTAAGCATTCAACAGTAATATTTCCAAACTTACGGTAATTATGTTAATAATTACCCAGAAGTCCAGGTTCTGTTTCATGTTTTTATAGAGTCTGCCCACCATGGCGGCCAAATGTGTTGGATGAGGTTTCTGACTGCTCTTGTCTTTTCAGTGCTCCTACAGCAGCATGTCTACATATATCATGTATGTGACACAAATGGAAACTACATTGTATATATATTTATATATATATATATATTTATAGTTCCATTTAACTGGAATGCTAGTGAAGCAATATACTAGAAGCATGAAAATGAAAAACGTTATATAATCCTGAGAAAACCAAATTCAATTAATTGAAAACCACATGGCGTATTGCATGAGGTTTCTATAATATGCACTCATTGAATATAAAGTACATGTTATATGTGCAATGATTTGATAGTTTAATGATTGTTTCTTACATGAGATTGGCATCTTTGGATGACAGGAATATCCATTCTGCTCCTTCTCTCCCTCCGCTCTCCTCTTTCACCACCCGCTCTATCGCTCGCCCCAACAGCCCACTGCCGCCCCACCAACACACATCGGCCCAACTGACGTGTCCATCTGACAGAGAGAGAAAGATGGGCTTGCTGAACACGTCAGGGGTCAACATACATGTAAAAACAAGAACTATTCTATAGTAAATAATCAAGTATTTACATGATGATTTTTTGTAAATGGAATGGGATCGATCAGATTTCACTTGGTAGTAGCACAGCAGTATTTTTGAAAGGCTTTGTACATGTCTTCTCAGAAGCAGCTACCAGTACTAGCTCTTCTTTCTCTTCCTGCCTATACAGCTCACAATGAACTACATGCAAGTGAAACTGGTAACAACCAGCTGAACCAAGGACACGTCCTGGCAACATAGAAACATGAGGTGCAAACATCTTGTGCATTACGCCCACATGTGCCATTCATCCACATCTATCACCTCATGTTGCAGCATGATAATGCAAGACCCCATGTTGTAAGTATCTGTACACAGTTCCTGGATGTCATCCATTGAGCATGTTTGGGATGCTCTGGATCGCCGTATACAGCGTGTTCCAGTTCCTATCAATATTAGATCTTAATGTTTAATTCCATGTTTCATCAGATCTTTGGCCCAGGCTTCTTTTAAGTAGCTTGTGTTCACAGGTATCAGGAAGGCAATGTATATGCAATGCAATGTAGGGGATCTGTCTCTGGGGCTCATCTAGTCGACATGGTCTCCACTGACATTCAGGGTGTGTCGAGGTCATCTCTAGGTGCTGATCTACTATCTGGTCTAGATATGTGTGGCTACGGTCACCTCGGAATAATTTGATATTCTAGGTATTATCTAAAGGGAAGAGTTTTGAGATCATAGTGGATGTAAAGGACATGTTATATATGAGCTTGCTTAAATACTGAGGTGCTAAACCATTTAGGGCTTTATAGTTATTTTACAAGATTTTAAAATTTAAAAGATGTTAAATAGGGAGTTAATGCAGTGTTGACAGAACCGGGCTGATATGGTCATACTTCTTGGTTCTAAGAACTGTAGCTGCTGCATTTTAAACCAGAAGAGTTTGTTTATTATGTGTGCAGAACAACCACCCAATTGAGCATTACAGTAATCTAACCTTGAGGTCATGAACACATGATTGAACTGTTTCTGCATTTGATATTGAGGGCATACGTCATAATTTAGACATTTTTGAGATGGGACAGTTTTTAATTTTTACAAAATTGAATTGATAGAAAATGTTTAGAAATGCTGATCTCAATGCATCTTTAATAAGGACTTCTATCTTATATCTGCAGCCAGCATTAAAATCAGCAAATGCTGGTGCAAATGTGGCCTGTAAATAGTAGCCAGTAAAAATGTCACACAGGATTTATCATTAACATTATATGGCTATATAGGGGGGTAATAAAGGCTTTATGAAGTTTTGTTTACAGCAAAGGAACAGCAGTCTCCTCTTGGCTTATATCCAAATCCTCTGACATTTTTCTTTACAAATTTTCTTTTTGTGTTTAAAATTGTGACAAACATTTTGTTTTGCTCTCTCCTTTGAGCTTTGATTGATCGGGTCTCCATGCCAAATAATATTTAGGATCCAGCCCCGGATGCACAACAGTTTAAACAGGACAACTAGTCAGCAGAGCTGTTGATTCCCAAAATGAGTGGTTAACAGTCTTATGTCACTCAAAACATTGACAGAGAAAAACTAGAGTTTAGTTGCGTATGTCTAAATGTTCACACTTCGTCTGATCAGCACAAATTACACATGTACTGTTATACCAAAACTGCTTCCCAGCATCATCCCATAAACCTAAAAAAATAAACATTTCCCCTTATCTATCTCTGTTCTATCTAAATATCTAAATTGCGTCTTAATGCGTCA
>JAUCMR010000052.1:19610865-19621656 GCA_032357425.1 Enteromius argenteus | reverse complement strand
TGGTGTAGGGCAATAGAATATTCGGTCTGTACAGTATAAAAACCATTACACCTATGGAGAGTCCCCATTAGGATAGCGGACCAGACATGTGTGTTCATATACTAAAGCTTTGTCTCATTTAAAAGGCTGTGCCCTCCTGAGGTCACATTTGAATGCAACTTTCTTTCACAGTTCGGAGTTCGGAGGATGCATGAGGTGTATACTTCACTGTTACAGATAACCCACAAATCTTTGCATCACTGTAAACAACCATTATAAATTTGAAAAATGGCGTCGCTTGCAGATGTACACACAAGTGCAGATGTGGTGTTTACAACTTAACTTTAAACTGCCTCCTATAAAAACAAATAAACCTTTTTCTTTTAATTCTATCCTCCTCTTCTTCTCTCTAAGAGATATATGCACACTGCAGCTCCTCAAACATGAAACAAAATAAAACAAGTAAAAGCATTAATTGCTTTCCAAATTTATAAATAATTTTTCTTCATTTAAGTAGTGTGAAAGTGCAATGATGCTCTAAATGTGTTGTCATAGCAACGTGATACCTACTGTTTCCTTTTCCGCCGGTCCTACAAAAGCTGTCTTGTTTAATTCTAGGTTGAGGACACTCCGTATACGCATCCTACAAATTATGCAACCTCGGAAGGGCACAGCCTTCTAAGGCGAGTAATGCAGCGGGAGAGATAGTTGCGAGATGAGCTGTAAGTAAGTGGGTAAAGTGCAAGTGATAAGAACCTGGGTCTTGTTTCATTAATTGGCTGCATAAAGACATCAGGCAAGGAGAAGCTGGAGAAGAGAGGGACCGACTGCTGACTGCATGCGTGGAACCTGTTTCTGTTAAAAAGTCCTGCATTATTGCAGTAACACCAGGCCTTGCTGGATATGTGGAGTGACCAGGAGCGTTGCTTCCAGGCTATTATCCAGGCACAACAGGAGGACTGCGAAGTGTTCCAGAGCTGGACGGACCGGGAGGTTTGGACAGGAACAGCGGCTCAGCAGACCTCACCCACCCACCTGACACTGAACAAGAACAAAGTTTCAGGATGACCGCATGAGTCCCGGAGCTGTTGTGCCATCCTGAAGGGATGACCCTGAAGTCTTTCTGGATCTTTTTGAAAAAACTGCGGAGACCAGTGGGTGGCCACGAGAGCAATAGCCAGTGCGCTTGATACCGTTGTTGTCAGGAGAAGCACAGGTGGCTGCTCAACAGCTCTTAAAAGAGCCTTCATTCAGTGAGTCGGCTGGGGCCCAGAGCAACATCGCCAGTGGTTCCGTTCACTGGACCTGGGCGAGAGCGGCCAACCCTTCGTGATGGCACAACAGCTCCGGGACACATGTGACAAATGGTTACTGGCTGAGGGAAGCGAGCAGTTCATTTGTCTGCCAAGAAAAACTGCAGAATGGTTCCAGTGCCACCGACCAACGTCGCTGAACTCGGTTATTCAACTGGCGGAGGATCAGATGGTGGTGTGCCCAGGGGTCGGCAAACCCCTTCCAGCGGTCTCTCCTTTTGTTTTCTCCCTCTTTTTCCCCCATCCCTCTGCAGCTCGACCTGTGCCTCTTCCTAGGTCCTGTCCTCCTCGAGTCCGATACAGTGCGGTGTGTACACAGGGATGTGGTGAAGTATCCTTTAATGCCCGCGGTTATTCAATTTAGGGGGAAAAAACTAGAGGTTGCAGTTAACCCGCACCTCCGGCATCCGCAAATTCTGGGAACTAATTGGCCGGCTTTTAGTGAATTATTGGGATGTTTATGTGCAGATGTCTCTTGGGGAAAGGAAAAGCAAGGAAGCAGGGCATTCGTGCTGGTGGGAGAGGCTGAACTGGGACCACTGGGATCTGAGCCAGGAGAACAGAGTGAAATCGAGAGGCTGATCCTCACAGAGCACTATGATTTTTCTCTGGAACAGTCTCAGGATGAGTCACCCTCCAACCTGCTTGTCCGCTCAGCTATCCATATTTTGCAATTTTAAGAGGCTGGTTGTATTGAGTGACCCAAGACGCTCAAACAAAAGAGGATACAACGGAGTTGTTAGTAACAAAAAGCCATCGGGAAATGCTTTTCCAAGCGGCTCATTGTAATCCCATGGCTGGACATTTAGGTCTCATGACTGGATTTCATTGGCATTTACGAGAACGTTTGCAGGTGGTGCGCGTATTGTCGTGAATGTCAGCTGGTAAATCCGCCGTGCTCACCAAAAGCGCCTTTGCACCACCTTCCATCGGTGCAGGTCCCCTTCAAAAGAATTGGAATGGACCTCATTGGCCATTAGTATGATCAGCATGAGGGCATCGTTTTGCATTAGTGCTGGTGGACTATGCAAGACGATATCTCGAGGCATTGCCGCTCCGCAGCATCTCTCCCAAGAGTGTTGTGGATGCATTATTTCGAGTAATCTACCGAGTGGGGATCCCAAAAGAGATCCTCACTGATCAAGGTACGGCATTTATGTCACATACATTACGTAAACTATACGAGTTGTTGGGCATTAAATCAATTCACACCAGCATCTTTCACCCACAAACAAAGGTCTGATCTTGGGACAAAGGTGAGCACCAAAACCCAATCTCTCACTCTGGTTCCAGGAGGAGATAATCTCTCGCCCTCCCAGCTGACTGATGTAGCCAAGTTGCAGGCAGAATTTGCCAACATGTTCTCGCCCCTGCCTGTTTGGACGAATCTCATTCAGCAGTATATCGAGATCGAGCCAGGCTTGGTATTACGCAGTCAGCCATATCATTTGCCTTAACACAAGAAAAAGGTGGTTCAGACAGGTGGTTAAGTTCAGAGGCGATGCTCGACATGGGGGTAATAGAAGAACCCAACAGTGACTGGGCGAGTCCAATAGTTTTAGTTCCTAAAACGGACTGCTCTGTACGATTCTGTGTGGATTACCACAGAGTGAATGCTGTGTCGAAATTCAACGCATATCCAATGCCGAGAGTTGATGAGTTACTTGATCAGCTAGACACGGCTCGTTTTTATTCGACATTATTCGATTTAACGAAAGAATACTGGCAGATCCCCTTAAATCCAAAGAAAAGACAGCCTTCACAACGCCGTTTGGATTAAACCAATTTGTTACACTACTGTTCGGGTTATTCAGGGCACCGACTACATTTCATGGATTCATGGACCATATTCTCTGGCCCCATGCCACATATGCCACAGCTTATCTGGATGACATTATAAACTATATTAATATAGTAATATGGAGTATTTGGTCCTGAGAGCACTGAGGGTGGCCGGACTCATGGCCAACCCGAGGTAGTGTGCGATTGGGCATGTGGAGGTCAGGTATCTGGGCTTCCACTTGGATCACGGACAAGTACATCCCCAAATTGGTAAGACCGCAGCAGTTGCTACTTGTCCGAGACCTAAGACCAGAAAGGAGGTGAGACAGTTCCTGGGGCTGGTGGGATATTATAGAAGGTTTTTACCTAATTATTCTGATTATTATTATGCACTCCTGTCCCAGGAGATGGAGGGAGAGGAGCGGCCGGTGCTGTACATTACACGCAAGCTCTCAAAGAAATAGACTAAGTACAGCACCATCGAGAAGGAGTGTTTGGCCATCACATTGGACTCAAGGTTTCAAGTGTGCAAGGTTTCTGTGCATGACAAATTTTTAGGATAACGAAAAAATAATTAACAGATTTAAAAAATGAAAGAAAAAGACAAGAGTGACCTATATGCTGAGTAAAAGTAGCCTATATGCTGCAGACTTTGGTTCCTTTTTTGAAGCACAGAGCCATACAAACAAATTCATGGGAAGAAAACCAAGATGACAGTTAACAATTTTTGTTGTTAAAAAGTATATAATTTTTATTTTTTAGAAAATGACTGGTTTTGCTAGATTCCCCCTTATTCCTTGGCTGGGATCATGTAGAGCCCTTTGAAGCTGCACTGAAACTGCCATTTGAACCTTTAACACCTTGATCCCCATTGAAGTCCACAACCTGGAGAAAAATCCTGTAATGTTTTTCTCAAAAACCTTAATTTCTTTGCTACTGAAGAAAGAGAGACATAAACATCTTGGATGACATAGGAGTGAGTGAATTGTCAGGACATTTTCATTCTGGAAGTGAACTAATCATTTAACAGTCCTAAAACAAGCTTGAATTTCTTCATGCAAAATATGGTTTTGATGTTAGATGTGGAATGCGGTGATGTCAGTCGTGCATGTTGCTGATGTGAATGAGATGCCTTACATAAGAGTGAGCACTCTTCAAACTGCACATGCTAAAATATAGATGTGGAACAGCAGGGCGTGTCTGTGTGTGTGTGAGATCTACTGGAGAAACACACTGAAACTGCCTGAAACCTCCCAGAAAACACGGCAAATTAAGAAACATCACAAACACCAACAAACCAGCCCTGAAGAGTCTGCAGCTGCAGTTGCTAGGGCATTCTGGCATTTTTGCTATGCATGTCTTTTCTTCATCTTGGAGATGTTGCCACAGTTCTTCTGAATTTAGTCTGTCTCAGTTTGTTCTGTTACTTCATGTCATTCCAGAAAGACTGGATGATGAACAGATCAGATCTGTCTGGCTGTTGTCAGACTCCTTGTGCAGACATTAATCTCACTGCATTATTACAAATAATGACAAAAATAATGTTTGGAAATGTAAACTGATATTTCCAACTGACATGCTACTGCAAAAGATAGAAATAACCGACTTAAAACCATTTTTTGTTGGGGAAAATACTAGTGGCCTAAGACTTTTGCACAGTACTGTATATATACAGTGGGTCGTGGCTAGATGACCATAGGAATGCATGGGTCCCAAAGCCAAACCAGTTGAGAACCACTGGTCTATACTACTAGGTACTTATACTATATTGACTGGGTTAAATAGAATTGCATTACTAAAAAGAGACTAAAATACAGTTTTCACTGATTAAAAGTAGACTAAATGTCATCAGTTTTTTCGTCAACTAAAACTAGTTGAAAATAGTCATGGATAATTCTGACTATAATTCTGATAATAATGAGTCGCTATGCAGTTGCTAAAGGATTTTGACCGGTTTTAGAGTGTTGCTATGCAGTTGCTAGGCAATACTGGGTGTTTTTCAGAGTATTGCTATGCAGTTTCTAGGGTGTTCTTTAGACCGTTGCTATGCAGTTGTTCTAAGAGGTTTTCAGAGTGTTGCTATGATTGTGCTAGGTCATACTGGGTGTTTTTTAGAGCATCACCATGACATTGTCAGGGTTTTCTTTAGAGTGTTGCTATGCAGTTGCTGGGGTGCTATGGGAGGTTTGGTTGCCTGTTTCTGCTGGAGCGGCTGTAGCAAATAGAGCAGAACCTAAAAAATCCTCCAAGGAAACTCTCACACAGTTTAGCTCGGCTCAGCCCGGAATCTCCAGAACAAAGATATCGGTGGTTGGGTAACAGGCGTCTGAGGGTCGCCGGCCCAATTAACCTCACTGGCAACGCTTAAGCGGCAAGTTGGGCCTGATTCAGGACAGTTAAACGCTCATTATATTGGGCTGAAAGAGCTCAGAGTTCAGCTTATCAGAGGATTCCGGCTCATTCACGAACTAAGCGCCAATGTGTCCGAAAACACTGTCTACTGCGCCGCTGAAACTGACATCATAACACACAATCAGCAAACACAATCTGAGTTTATCGCTGTTAATGAAGCTCTGCCTAACATCTAATAAAGCCTCAGTTTCTTAAAGTGCATTTCTCTGGTTTTTGATTGCATCTCGCATTCATAATATTCTACTCCACTCTTATCACAATTTCCATTCATTCAAACAGTGACTCAAAGGTTTATGTGTTTCTATTCGAACCCCATTAAGCTTGAAACACCCCTGAGATTTAAAGTTTATATTTAAAACCCTGTTCTCATTTTCATAGTTCTCTGTTGTTGGTCAATGGTCCCATGACATAAAGGAAAACAATCCAATATTTCATCATTTTTAGTAAGAGTGTATTTAGAGTGTAGCTATACTGTTGCTTGGACGTTCTATAATATTTTTAAAGAGCATTCTGGTCATTTTTTGGCATTGCTATGTAGTCGCTAAAGGCCAATTCACACTGCACAGACAAACGCCAACAAACTAGTCTGTTGGAGTTTGTTGGATCAGTGTGTTACCCCTGTCAGGGTAGGTTGGAGTTGGTTGGAGTTTGTTTTCATTTAAATGACAAAAACCACGGCTTCTCCCACAGCCTCTTGTTTTATTCACCGTCTTTTCATGTGAATAATGACACAAAAAGACATTAATAAAAAGAGTAAAATGTGGTGTGAACATGACTATTATTTTTCATAAGATTATAAATCCAACAGCCAGTTTGAGCCAACTAGTCTGTTGGAGTTTGTTGGCGTTTGTCTGTGCAGTTAGGGTTAGCCTTATGTTGCTACAGTTTTGAAGGCGTTGCTATGCAGTTGCTAGGTTGCTTTACTGTTTCACACCAAAAGAGTCCTGGACCTCCACATTTGAACCCTAACTGCTTTAGACCGTTGCTAAGTAGTTGCTAAGGGGTTATGGAAGGTTTTTAGATCATTGCTATGCATCCTACAGCACACATCTGTGGGGTCTTTCACTAGTTTTATGGTCCAAAAGATGAGAACTTTGCATTTAATTACTTGCGTAACAATCCAGCTCTCCATAACAAGACACATGAATTTAGGACTCGCCCACAACAAGTATCCAGATAGAATTTTGTTGCCCATTCTCAATGGGAAAGTGCCCAAGCAACATTGCTAGAATAATAATACTAGAGGTTAGAAAGTTAGATGATTAACCTGAAGTAGTAATTAACTGTGAAGGTGATGTTTGCCTTACATAAATCATAAAATGAAGTTGCAGAGTATTGCAGCACCTAAAATAAATGGCAATCGGGACTGTAATGTGTCCCAGGTATCGCAATAATCGGGTAATTGCCTCCCATCCACAGCAGTGGCATAAATATGGGAATCTCAGCAATGTTTTGAGTTTATGATGCAATGCGCATGTCGTTGTGCATTACCTGCGAGGGATGGAGGTAAGGTTCAGGTGACGCCAGGTTGGTTTGCACCGACAGACTCTTTTCTAGTAGCGTCTGAGGAAATGCCAGTCTGTCCAGGGTGGCGCGCTTCCAATGGCTTTCCTGTTGCGCAAGAGCCTCGTCTTCGCTGAACGCCCGCACCACTGGACCAGGCAGCGGCAGGGGCGTCGCCCCATCGCTTTCATACCCGTCTTTTATTCCCTGGTCAGAAGACACGCCCCCTCGCTGATGCAACATCTGCTGAGCCTCCCATGCCAACCGGGCTTGGGTGATCATTGCCCCGAGACCGGACCCCATGCCGTCGCCCTCTCCTCCCGGCAAAGACGGCTTCCGGTTCTTACGTTTCCGGTTGCCACCGTTGAGATCGTGACTGTGTTGCAACGTAAAGGAGCCACCGTAAGAAAATCTGGCTGACAGGCTATTTGAACTGGTTGTCCCATAGCTCAGCAGACGCTCGGTCGTCCTAAATCGAGGGGAGGAGCCAGACTGCTCGACATAAACAAGCTGCTTTACATATTCCCGGCCAGCAGCACTATACTCCCGCCCACTAGAGTTATAATCCCGCCCACCAGAGCTGTAGTCCCTTACGCCTGAGCTATAATCACGCCCACTGGAGCTGTAGTCCCGCCCTGCAGAGCAGTACTCCCGCCCACTCGAGCTATAGTCTCGATCGGCCTGATTGGGCGTCTTTTCGGGCGTAGAGCTCCGCTGTCTCGTTAACACAAGTTGACCGTAAGGAGACGGGCTTTGCTTGGGAGAGTGGTAAAGACCTGGTTTTCGCGCCGGAGACCTTTCAGAGCCAAAAAAGGCCTGGTCGCAGTGCATGTCAGTAGGCGGTTCCTCATAAATAGGCGGGGAATGGTATTCCGAGGGCGGTTCCTCGTACAAAGGAGGCTCGTAAGCATAGCGAGGGGACGATGGCTGGGAATCGCCTGAGCAGCGCCGCTGAGTGCCGCCCAAGTCTGCCCTTATCAGGAACGGAGACTGCGATGCCGGGCGGTCAGGCAGGGAAAGGGGCATGGCTTCGGGGTCAGAAGGAGCATTGCTGGACGAGTGTCTGGAGCGTGGGGAAGAACTGGAGTATCCATTTCCCTGCGTCAGAAAACTGGGTTCCCGATCTGACACTTTGATGAGCATCCGTTCTCTGGTGCCAGTGCCCCATCTGAACCTGAACAAAAAGAATAAGAAGATTTTTTAGTAAAAACAAATAAAAATAGTAACAAATGTTAAGATAAAGAAATATAAAAACTAAATGACTAAGTATCCTCAAACATGTAATAACAAACTAAACCACATTTAAAAAGAAATTGTGTTTAAAAATACCTAATGAAGGTCATGCGAACTGTGCAGGACTTGTTTTTGTTTTGTTTTTGCTTTTCAGTTTTGACCTTTTTTGGTCTTTGTCTCTTACGCACCAATTTTACTTCTTAAATGTGATGAATTTCCAAGAATTTCCAAATATTCAATGAGGGAAAAAAGGACTGAGTGGGGTTTTTTTCCAAGAGGATAAAATAAGAGATTTAATAAGAGGGAATGATGATATCAGTTGAAAAGAAGTCATTTCTGAGTACTTTGATGAAAATGTTGGGTTTGTTCAAATCACTAGCTTTAACTATAGCAATAATAAAATTGATGCTTGACTTCAAATCGAGCACCTCTTAAAATCTCAGTCCTTCAAGCTCAGTCTTTCAAGGGCAATTTTAAAAGATCTAAATCTAAGAGTTCTGTGAGTTTAAAGAGCACAGAAAAGGCCTATGAGCATCAAGAAAAGAAGTGTGTAAAATCAATTCAGCACTTGGCCACCACGGCCCTCTGAAGGCTCCCCATGACCAGACTGGATTACACAGCTAAGTGTGTGTGTGTGTGTGTTCACTTCTTCAGTAGCCGGATTAAAACTCTGAACACAAGAAACTTATCTCTCACTCTGTCTCTCTCTCGAGCAAGAGACCCACTACAAAGTGAGCAGTGTTTTCCTCTGGATATTAATTATTCATGGATATCCGACCTTCAAATCAATTTACACATTCTATGCTTCTCTCTTCTTTCATTCCCTCTGCCTCCTCCTCCTCCTCTGTCACACAAAATCATTTCACGACCCTCCCTTCCTCGTCCCAGCGCTCCTCATGGGATGAAACTATTTAAGTGCAACACCGTTGGAATATTAAATCTAAAAAACAGCTTGAAGCGCTATGCCTGTTTTCTTCAATCATACCTTTTATTCCATTCATTTTTTAATGCATGCGATAAATTGTACATATCTCTCACTATTAAGCATTAAGTAATCTGGCATTAACCGTGTAAATGTCTTCCGACCGCCCATTTTTCTTGTGTTTTCCCCAAAAGAATTCAGCAATTAAATGCAAAATCACACAGAGTTTGCAAGCATAATGCATCATATATATATACTTTTTTCTTTTTTTTGTAGTTTACATACTATATACTGCAAACATAGCATGAATAGTATTGTAGTGTGCACATAAACTATTGAAGTCTCAACAGGCAGTTATGTGTTTCTGGTCCAGTCGAGCTTTCAAAACCACTTACAGCAATGATCTAATGAAACAAATAAAAACAAGAGATGTCCGTCTTAAAGAGCGTCTGAAGACCGGCTGTAAGAGATGTACTGTTGGACGGGGATGAGGAAGCTTTCTCAGACAGTTAAAATAAATGAAATCTGACTTCCACCAGTGTCGTCTGGGTCTCAGAGGGAAATCAAAAGGGATTCTGGGATGTTTTCCGTGTCAGTTCCTCCAGGGCTCGACAGTACAAGCATTTCACTAGCGTTTAAGACAAAAATTAGATTTCTGCAAACTGTAAAATGTTTAGGAGCATGTCTGCGAATAAAAAAGGCTGAGTCTTTAAAATTCTTAGATATCATAATAAATAACAAATGTCTTAATAAATGACCCCTTAAATGTCTATTGTCTATGTCACAGGTATATTTGTAGCAATAGCCAACAATACATTGTAAGGGGCAAAATTATCCATTTTCTTTCATGACAAAAATCATTAGGATATTAAAGGAAAACTCCACCATTTTTCCATATTTCACCATGTTCTTCCCTTAACTTAGACAAGTTGATACATATCTGTCCCGTCTCAGTGCGTGCACTTAATCACTCTAGCGCGCGGCTCCACTATGTTAGCTTTAGCTTAGCTTCATCCATTGCTTCGGTACCAAACACTTCCATGTTTTCCCTATTTAAAGACTGTTACATGAGTAGTTACATGAGTAAGTATGGAGACACAAAATAAAACGTGGCGATTTCTGAAGCAGATAAAAGATTATAACTAAATGTATGGCGGAAGAGCACTTCGCAGCACTTCAACCTCGGCGCAGTAATATCATCACTCCTGAAAACTTACCCGCTCCCTTTCACTTCCGTCAATACAACCAACGTGACTTTTGTGACTATGTCAAAATTTAAAGGAATCGTTCACTAAAAAATGAAAATTTCTGCATATTTTATTCACCCCTAAGCCATTCTAGGTGTATATGACTTTCTTTTTTCATACAAACACAGTCTGAGTTTTGAAAAAATGTATCCTGGCTCTTCCAAGCTTGGTAATGCTGGTAGATAGCAGCCATGATCTTAAATCAGATATATCTGCAAGTACTGCTTCATAAAACTAACCTATACGCCTACGGGGAGGTTATCACCAGTGTTGTGCAAGTTACTTCCAAACTGTAATACATTATATATTACTTGTTACTGTTCTTTAAAAGTAATTCCTTACATTACAATATTACTGATTCAAAATTGTAATGCGTTACATGATCCTGTATTACTTTTGA
>JAUCMR010000052.1:19536298-19546715 GCA_032357425.1 Enteromius argenteus | reverse complement strand
CAACTCTATAAGCCAACATGAAGCAGCTCAATCAAACTGAATCTGATGATACCAAGAACACATCCAGGGCTGTGTTTCCCAAAAGCATTGTAAGTTTAAGTACATCGTAGACCCATTGAAACCAATGGAGCTACGATCAGCGAGGCTTACGATTCTTTTGGGAAACACAGCCCAGGTCAGTTACACAAAAATCTTTAGATTTCTTCATGTAAAACAAAGCACCATTATGATATTTCATAGTCTATTTATTTATAAATATTATATATATATATTATTAATAATTATTAAATGTATTGGGTTTTTTTTTTGTTTTTTTCTTGAGATTCAACCTTTAACTGCAAATGTAAAAGTAAATGTGTTTCCTCAATATCAAAGGATCAGAGGAAGGATTTATTTTTGTCATTTGTGTTTTAACTCCTTCCCTAAATGATGCCTATCTGTTTTTTCACATCCTCAATACCAATTTATCACGCACACAAAGGTAAAAGAATGATCATGATCTTCACAAATACAAAAACAACAAAACTAGAAAGCTTTAATGAGCATGTATTAATGGCTTGATAAATTAATGATGTGATCAATACTTCTAACACCAAGTTCAGAATGTGAAAAATTCCACTCTGACATATTAGATACCAAACACTTTTGCCGCCACTCAGTACACCCTAGCAACACCATAGCAAACAAACACCTTTGCAGCCACCACAATCTAGACCACCTTGGAAGCAATTTAGAACACCCTAACAACACCTTAGCAACCACCCAGTACACCCTAGCAACACCTTAGTGAACAAACACCTCTGCAGCCACGTAGCAACAATCTAGAACTCCTTGGAAGCAATTTAGAACACCCTAGCAACACCTTAGCAACCACCCAGTAAACCCTAGCAACAACTTAGCGAACAAACATCTCTGTAGCCACCTAGCAACAATCTAGACCACCTTAGAAGCAATCCAGAACACCCTAGCAACACCTTAGCAACCACCCAGTACACCCTAGCAACACCTTAGCGAACAAACACCTCTGCAGCCATCTAGCAACAATCTAGACCACCTTGGAAGCGATCCAGAACACCCTAGCAACACCTTGGCAACCACCCAATACACCCTAGCAACACTTTAGCAACCATCACCTTTGCAGCCACCTAGCAACCCCTCCAAACACCCCAGTACACACCTAAGTGGCTGCAAAGGTGTCTGGCCACTAAGAAATAGTTCACAATAGCAGCACCATAGCAACCAACCAGAACACCCTAGTAACACCTCAGCAACCAAACGTTTTTTGCAGTCACCTAGCAATGACCTACATCACCATAGAAACACCTTAGCGACCAAATAAAACACCCTTACAACACATTAGCAACTGAACGCTTTTGTGGTTACCTGGCAATCGCCCCAAACACCCTAGCAACCATTTTACATACATTGTAGTTTTTTTAGTACACTAAAATGCAAATTCACTCAGAAATTCCTAGTGAATTAACACCGCAATTAATCACAATTACAAAGAAACAAACTGAAAAAATATATATAAATGAAGTAATTGTATAGTATTGCGAAACGTGCTCCAATATCTGTTCAATTTACAACTTGTTTACAGTGTACAATGATAACACAAATCATTTGTTTTATTTCATTAAACTCTTCTGTCTATTCAGCAATGAACCTCTTTGTGTTGAACTAAACACAAGCCCAGCTGTGTGTTTTGGGCTGGAAAGCAAACACGCAGCCCGTCTGAGATCATGTGACTTTGATTTGTTTGGAAAGACGCTGCTTAAAATCAGTGTGATGGGGCTGTAGTGTTGAAGGACCACCCTGAGCTCCTCTACTGTCTTTAACAGGCTCATTTTTCATGAGCGTAATGATAATGAGCTCATTATCTGACGACTGTGAGGAGGAGAGAGACAGATGTGTGTGTGTTTGTGTGTGTTTGATCGCTCAGCTTGTTAAAAGCAGAGAAAGACAAACACGACACCAGCTCAGTTTGTCTTGTTTGTGTTCCAAAGCAAACAGTGCCGATTAGAGGAGAGAAACGAGATAAAGGAAAGTAAGAGAAATGACTCACTTCAGCAGCTGCTGCTTTACTGAAACACGATCCTGTGAATCTAAATACTGCAACTCTGATTCACTGCTAATGACCCCACATCAAAAAACAGATCATATGAGAGGACTGGCCAGGGAGCATCCGGCGTCACACGTCATGTTTGCATGGACTGAATCAGATATTTAATTCAGTTTACAAGAAGTCACGTCTCTAAACGTCCTTCCCAGCAAAGCTCAGTTTAAGAAGCCAATACGTTGTGTGGCGATGAAAGAAAATAAGCAATGTGCATTTCAGGAATGATTACAGGGCATTCAGCGCCCGGGATATTATCGTGAGCTAAAATTAAAACCACAAACAATAAAGATAAAAATAAATTGTTACTTGAAAAAGAAAACATTAATTGAAATAAAATTAAAAACAACAACAATTTTAGCTAGTTTCCAAAATTGAAAAAAACAACAACTCATTTTGGATCAGTTTAAGGTTTTCAATAAAAGAAAAAATAATATAAAAAATAAATAAGAATAAATAAACAATAATAAATTAAATAAAGCCAATAAATACATTTATATAAATTGGATTAATCGTACAGACATTAAAACTAATAAAAATGAAAAAGGGGCTAGGTGGTTGCAAAATTGTTCTGTTTGGTTGCTAAGGGGTTGCTAGGTTGGTTTAGGTTATTGCAAAGGTGATGGTCAGTTGTTAAGGTGTTACTAGGGTACTCTAGGTCATTGCTAAGTGGCTGCAAAGCTGTTCAGGGGTGCGTTTCCCAAACAACGACATAACTCGCTGATTAACTACTATAGTACAATCCATTGTTTTAGGAACGAACTAGCTACACACGACTGTTTCCCGAACACTGTCGCATCTTAGTCTTTTGAACTACATTAGTTCTGTAACAGGGCCATTGTTTTTTGTTTTTTGTATTCTTTGCCTTATTGTGACAGGACAGATCAGAACTGACAGAAAGTGAAGTGGGAGAGAGAGATCAGGAAAGATCCTCGAGTCGTGATTTGAACAGGAGATGCCCAAAGCGCGCTGCCCACAAGGCTATCAACGACAACATAGGGCCACTGTTAATGATGTCACATGCATGTGGTGGAGGAATAACTTCTGCTGTTCAACTGATTAGCAATTGCTGTATTGAACATGGCACCTGATGACTAATTCACAATTTTTTGTTCCCTGTCATTTTGCTTTATTTGATGTTTGAATTATCGCGGGTTCCCTCTTATGTCATACTCCGGCGTTCCCTTTGGTGCATTTGTGCACATGTGGACTTTGCAAAAGGGTGCTTACAAAAATACATAATTAAAATGCATTTTATATTTTGACAGAATGGAAGATGCAGATAGTGCTGCATGTTAGCTTGCTTGTTGTGTCCAAGAGCATATTTATCAAAGCCCATAGATCTTATTAAAAAGGAACTATGCTTCTAACCACAGATCGAGAGCTGTAGTTCTGTTTGTGACGCTGATTGTGAACATTCGTTTTAACTATTGTTTCAGGAAACACTGAATCATTGAGCTATGCTGGTAACTTGCGGGTAGTTGGCTTACAATGCTTTTTTGAAACACACCCCTGGTTGGTTGCTCAGGTGTTGCTAAGGTAGTCTAGGTCAAGGCCAGGTGGCTGCAAAGGTATGCTAGTTGGTTGCTAAGGTGTTAATATGGTGTTCTATGTTGTCACTCAAACTTTAATTAAAATAGTTAAAACAGGACATGTAAAAAAAAAAACTAATCTCAATGATATTAAAGTAACACTCATTTAGCTGTTTTGATTCTATTAGTATTTTTAACAAATATTTTCTCCAGATTTAAAACAGATCCTTAAGTAAAGAGATGAACCAAATCAGCCGGATAAACGGCAACATTACAAACTTAATTTAAAAAAGTTACAAGACTACTTCTATTTTTTATTTTTTTTCTTCTTTCCTCTTATCGTCTTGGTGGTGAGTATCACCACAAAAGGGGAAAAAAGGAATAAAAGAGAAGCGAGTAACAGTTATTAGTTAAAAGGAAAAAAGATTATATGTATACTGTACATATGCATGTCATATGTGTATGTATTGTGTCTATTTATATATATATATATATATACATGGTAACACTTTATTTCGATAGTCCACTTTAGATATTCGACTAACAGTAAGTAACTTTGCAACTACATTTCAACTAGCAGTCATTAGAGTATTAGTAGACTGTCTGCTTAATATCTTCTAACACTTTATTTTGATGAGTACACAACATACTACATACTGACCATCAGAAACTTTGCATATATTTGTCAACTTATTTTACTAACCCTAAACCTACCCTAACAGTCTAATCTGAGAGTTAGTAGACATGTAGCTGTGAATTAATGAGAACTAGTTAAAATGTAGTTACAGTTACTTATAGTTAGTAGAATGTCTAAATGGACTATCGAAATAAAGTGTAACCATATATATATATATAGATCGATAGGTAGATATATAGATATATAGATATATATAGATAATGTTTGATATAAAATTTAAAAAAAAGTTACAAGACTTTACTGAACTACTTATCTGATGAAGCTGATGATGTAAATGGGAATGATGTAAACAAACAGACATTTTGCAATAATATAAAATGATATTATTAACTGATTAAGTGATTAGAAGTATATATGTGACTTTTTTTGCAAAATATTAAAATGTTTATTACTATATACAGAATTCACAGTAACAGTATATATTTTCTGATAATTAAGCACAATAAAGGGACAGTCCACACAAAAGCTGTGTGACTGACTTTCTTCTGTAGAAGTGCTTTGGTCACCAATGACTTCCACTGTATGGACAAAAGTAAAACAAAACACTGAGACAATTCTCAAAATATCTTATGTTCTGCAGAAGAAAGGAAGTCATGCAGCTTTGAAATGACATGAGGGTGTGTACATTACTTTTTTTTTTTTTGCCTTTTAAACAAGGCAAAATTAAAGTTTTTTTTTTTAATTTATGACAATTAGTCTTATAAATAGCTTTCTGCTGACTGTAATTAATGTGTATTAATGAATTTGTTGCATCAAGCATAATTATGTTTTCAAAAGAAATTCACCTTTCTGTTCATTAACTACAATAACCTGTAATATTTTAAATTACTGTATTTTTTCAGCAACCATTATGTTAGTCTACTAAGAAAACTTTTCTGTATTAAAAAAAATCAACTAAAACTTTTATTCAGCAAGGATGCATTAAATGGGTCAAAAAGTGACTGTAAAGACATTCATAATTGTTGCAAAAGATTTCTATTTTAAATAAATGCTGCTCTTTTGAACTTTCTATTCATCTGTGAATCCTGAAAAACACAATGTATCAAGTTTTCCGCAAAAATATGAGGCAGCACAACTGATTTGTTGTCACTATAATAATCATAAATGTTTCTTGAGCAGCAAATCAATTTCTGAAGGATCATGTGACACTGAAGACTGCTGAAAATTCAGCTGCGCTTCATAGCAATCAATTACATTTGAACAGATATTCACAATAAAACATTTCTAGTGAAATGTAATACTATTCTCTCACCTCATCTGCCATCCTCACAGAATTTTTAATCGCAATGCATTCTGGGATTCCCTTCACGAGCCAGGGCTGCGCTTATGATGCTCTGGAAATCGAAGGTCAATGTATTTTTGGAACGAAACTATAACTTCGTATATATATAACTAACTTCATAAGCAAAACCTTTTCACATAATTTCTATCATATTTATCCAATGCATTATGATGAAATTCATTTGAGTCTGTACAGACGCGAGGTCAGCTGTATTGGTTTCTGCCCGGCGGTTACCACAGAAACTGTCATCCAAACGCAAGGAAAAGAAGGTGAGCGATTTTTAGAAAGTTACTTGGTTTCACATCTCCTCGCAGATTCCTCATTTGATAGAGCATAACGACTCAGGCCAGCTTGAGCGCCGCTGACAGTTATTAGCGTTCACGATTAATGATGTCTTCTATACAGTATGCTCAGTGAGTTTACAAACACAAACCCGTCCCTGTGCACTCACCGGTCAGAGTTCAGCCGCTTTATTTGGGAATCTCTGGCGCTGATCATCTGTGAATGGATGACTCTATTAAACTTTACAAAGCCAACTGATTTTATCAGCTTAAACTGGAATATTACTTCAACTTTTATGTCTCTCTCTCTCTCTCACTATGTGCAGAATGAAACACCAGCGTAATGCTTGCTGCATACTGCATACTATTTTTAGGAAATGGTGTGTTTATTCCAGCAAGTGACATTCTGTTATTTTCAGAACAACATGCAAGGAACTTCCCACAACTGCCAAGTATCATAGTAATGATATAAAGCAACCAAAACAAGTCTAGTTTTGCCATTTTTATCCAATATGCTAAAAAATGTGACATGAACTGCATTGCATTTTGGGATACAGTATTTCATATTGCATGCATTGCAGTGTTATGAAGTACAAATGTTTTGGGAAATACAGTTAGCAATCTATTTGTTTCATGCATACTTCACATGCTTTGCAAAGTACACCTTGCATATGGCAACTTGCAAGCAGCTTCACTCTGAAATTAAGGTACAAAAGCTGTCACTGGGTGGTACCTTTTCAAAAGGGACGTTTGGATCTAAACAGTCCATTTTGGTACCTTAAGGGTTTTTTGACAGATTTAATGAAAAATGGTGTAGATTTTTTTTTTTTCATTGCTTTCAATGTTTATTTTTTACTGTTAAAGGCAGTTTGGCGCAATCTATGCTGTGCATCTTTGCCAGACGATGCGTTTTTACCATTGCATAGTATCACCCAAGCGAAATACTACAGCTAGTATTTCTGCAGTATTTGATGCAAAATCTATAATGTGAGGTGAAGTATGCATGCCTGCTTCTGATTGGTGAGCATCACTGTGCACACTATGTAAAGTGCTCACTTAAGTCAAAGGGATTTTGTGATTTCTTCTGACTGTTTGATTAGATATGAAGTCAAAACAATTTTGCACTCATTGGATTACAGCTGCAAAACTAGATTTTTAGTTTCCTTTTTCAGTGTGTTTTAGGTGCTTTCCCTTGTGAAACTGTCACAATCCTCGGTGGTGTCTTATTGCACTAATTGCAATATACGATGTGTGTAATGTTTATTTTTAAAATGCAACTATAAAATAAAAAATGATAATCAGATCAATGCTTGCTTCATATATGCGCAGTATACTGTACATATTGCATCATAAAGCATAGTGCAAAAATACCAGTATAAAGACTGGGCAATAAATGCAATTGTAAAAATGTGTTGATTTTTTTACAGATATTAGTGGGCTGAGCTGCTTTTAAAACAAACTGAATAATGAGAAAATACCAACTTTTTTCAATTTAATTTCCAGGAATATGAAACATGTTGACTTCAATCACACCACACCACCTGTACAAGCTACCATATTTAGATGGAAAATAAAAGGAAAATGCATAATTTGAGTTAAATACGTTTTTAGTTTAGTTGAGCATTTTTATCATTAGTATTAGTTTTTTTAATTCTGCACAATATATCCAATGCAACAGATGAACCTGCATATCTATTTCAATTTTTATTTCAATATTTCTATTATCCATTTCTTCACTTTTGACCAAAACATTATGCACATATAGGATTACAGCTGCAAAAGTAGATTTTAGTGTATTATTATTAAGTTTTTTAATCATGTTTTTTTATTGTTATGTGTTTGTTTTATTGTTAGTTAGCTGCATTTTTAGTCCTTTTTTTACCTAATCAAAATAACCCAAGTGCAGGTTGATAGAAATTAATTGGAATGCACAATGAAAAACGTGATTTTTGAGAATTGTTAAAAATGGAGTTATGTTTTCGCAAATTAATTCTTCATTTATAACATCAGTCTAAAGCATACTTCACATACTACAAATTGCACCATCCTGCAAAAATACTTTGCGACTGTAGAAATGCGTCATCTGGCAGAGATTTTTCTACAGCTATTAGTGGGCCGAACTGTTTTCCATTAACCCTTGAAAGGCAGAGCAAAGGGAAAAAAGACTTTTACCTCCACCTAATTTCCATGAGAAATAACTATATTGTGAAATGCATTGTGACTTGAGTCCCACCGGCCACCCGCACATTTAAACAGCGAATCAAAACAAACAGTTTGCTGTCAAATAAACATCAATATATCATGGGCGTCTGCTTTATCTCGCTCTATCTCTCTCCTCCGACACATGTTTGAGCTCAGACGCGTAACATCCATCAGCTAATCATTACAACCTCAGGTCCTGACCCGCCACACTCCCGCATTCAAACACCACCCGCGCTGCTTGATTGAAGCGTGGAGCGATGAGCTCTGACTGCAGGAAACCTAGAGAGGAAACGATCATGTACTGTGTCGTCTCGAGTGCCACTTCGGCTTATTTATTTGGACAGGAGAACGATTCGGGCGGAATTCCCCGGCGATCCGTACACTTAGCGGCAGACAAGCTGGTCGGAGGTGAATCCCGTCTGACCTGTCACACACACACACACACGCACACATAAACATCACTCCCCTCATGTCTGGAATCCCTCTTTATCTGTTTTTTAGCAGGAGGGGCGGCGGAGCTTCACACACCCTCTAATAACACGCTGTTTGTAACAATCAGGCTCTTGCGAAGGTGCTGTTGTGACGGATCACTAGCTTTGAAAACACACACCTGCTTTCCTTCAGGTCCTGGAAATCGATGACAAGCAGCAACTTGGCAATTCAGATCAGAAAGTCGCACTCACCAGTGTTTACAAAATCAAACATCACTGTGTTGTTGCTTATTTTAATAGGGTGAGTGATGTGAACCACAACAGTAAGAGTTACATAAAAATGTAGTTATGGTTTGGAACGCAGCCACTCATCAAATTGAATTTTGATATTAAAGACTTAGTTACATACAACTTAGTTACAACTGACAAAAACTTTAATTTCTTTACATTTAGTCATTTAGTAAAAATGAGGACAATGGAAGCAATCAAAACCAACAAAAGAACAATGATACAGTTGCTATAACAAGTCTGAGTTTTTTTCTCAGTTCTGACTTCATTTTTATACTCATGCATTTAAAAGCTGCTGTGACAGTCCATTCTTCACCTAAAATAAACATTAACTAAAATCTATATACTGTATATATATATATATATATATATTTAGTAGTGTCAGATGATTAATTGTGATTAATTGCATCCAAAAAAAAATATTGCATACTATGTGTTTTCTGTGTATATTTATTATGCACACACATACAGTATATATTTTGCATTATATTTACATGTCTATATTTATATTCATATAATTTATATATATATATATATATATATACACAGTGTGTGTGTGTATATAAAATATACACAGCACACATGCATATACTATGCGAACAAAAATGTTTATTTTGAATTCATTAATTCATGAAATCATTAATTGATTAATTTACTTAATCACAATTAATCGTTTCAAAGCATATTTATGTAAGCTATATAAGCATAATATTTTATTTGTATTTTTATTTGAGCTAGTTTATCAACAGTTCTCATTTAGTTTCATTTGATATACTACAATAATTACTACAATTACTACAATACAATGACATAAAAATGAAAACATACACATTTACATAGACACATAAAAATACTGAAAATGACAAACACACAAAATTTATCAAACTAACTAAAATGAAAATGAAAACAGAAAATGCAAAAATGAAACCCATAATAGCATAGTAAAATGAACACTAATCCTAATTTTACTATTAAGGATGGATAATCCTGGAAATCAGTTTTATTTTAATATCACTGAGATACTATTATAGTTTTAATATTTAGGTTTTTTTTTTATTTCCATTTTCATTTCAATATGTAATGAAATTAAATTATAATTATAATTATAAGTCTTGTTGTGTGATTTATCATTTGTATTTTTTATTTTATTATTATTATTTTTTATTATATATATATATATATATATATATATATATATATATACATACACAGCACACATACATACATTATGCAAACAAAACTATTTATTTTGGATTAAATTAATTAATTGATTAATTCACATTTAATCGTTTGAAGCATATTTATGTATGCTTGTCACAGCCATGAGTCCAGTCACCTCAACACATCCACGAGTTCAGTCACCTACACACACTACATCTCCCAGCATCACCCTTGCTACTCACCTGCACTCTGTCATGATCACTCACACCTAATCAGCTACACCAGCATCCACTTACCTGCATCCTTCTTAAGCACACTTACTCCAAACACTTATGTCTGGTCTCGAGGTTGCAAGCTTTCCATGCTGGTCTTAACCTACCTGTCAGTGAAAGGAAAGAATCACATTTAAGATAAGCCTGTTTTGACT
>JAUCMR010000052.1:19522588-19536198 GCA_032357425.1 Enteromius argenteus | reverse complement strand
TTAAGATAAGCCTGTTTTGACTGCTTCTGCAGCTATTTTCAGTTCATGTTTTGCCTGGAAGCCACTCCTTTGAGTTGTGAATAAATATTTACCTGTTTGATTGAACCCACGTGTCTGCCTCCTTGACCAGATGTGACAATGCTACATATGCATAATATTTTATTTTTATTTGAGCAGTTTATCAACATTTCTCATTTAGTATCATTTGATGTACTACAATAATTAAAAAACTCATGGTTTTCATGGTTTTAGCTTCAGTTAGTAATAACTATTGAAAATGCACTGTAAACAGTGGCCTCACCAAATATATGTATCGATGTGCATCAAGACAATTTCATAAACCTAGTCGCATCATTTATCACTGACACACAAACTAAACTAAGTGCATCTAAATGGAGAAGTCCAGGACATGACAGTGACCTCAGACCCACAATGACTTACTGGTGACTGACCGCTGGATTGTGTAACTGGCCCTGTGTCTACTTTAGTCTGGTCGGAGTTTCAGCTCATTGGGAAACTGGCTGTGTGAAACGACAATGTTCATGTAGCAAAGACCAGAGAAATGTGTGAAACAGCTGCCAACACAACTGCACTGTAATTCAAAGAGGAAGTCAGCAAACAGGTCGTTCTTTATTAAAGGAATCAAAAATGATACTGAGAACTACAACTAACCACCGATCATATTCAAACAGGCCAGTTGTCCTTGATTCCAAGACCGCTAACGCTATCTAGTCTTGATAACGAAACTTAACCTGGTATTGCTGCCCTTTTTCCTTTCTCACATACCTGAATCACATTTTAGTCATTGTAATAGACTTATTAGGTGTTAAGTTAGTGATATTAAGTGATTAGAATTGACTTTTCAATTTTTTGAATTGTAGTTTTTTTTTTAATTTGTAGTTTGTGAAATAGATAATATATAATAGGTATTTCTATACTTTGAAAAATTTTACATGAATAAGCTTTGCTCATGATGCTGACACCAGACTCTTCTGGTGTAATACTTGCAGTTGATGATCATATGCTTTAGTTTATCTCAGAATTGTTTGCATAAATGTTGTTCTTTGTTGCAAGAAAAAAAACCTTGACAGCTCAATTGTGAGTAATTTAATTGTAGACATGATATGAGTTATATGAGCTACACTGCATGGTAGTGACGTTTCTGAATGAATCAGTGCTTTTGAACTAATCAGTTCTGTGAAATATTAACTGACTCACTCACGAAGACATCATTACTACTTTCATTACTGACACAATCAGTGCTTTTGTACGAATTAGTCAGTGGTGGGCCATGCATTTCCCAACTAGGCCTTCAGTGGCGTCCAAAATAAACTAAAGCAACTCTTCTTAATAACATTATAATGATGCAACGCCTATAGAAACCATAAATATTACACAGAAATGCAGTATAACAGAGCGTTGCATCACAGACAGGTATCGTATGTAAGCATTAGCATGAATGAATGCTGTTAATAAAGCTAGAAACCCAGTTAATACAATTCAACAAGTTGTTGCAACTGCAAAAGGCACCGCACATCATCTCTATCTAAGGGATAACCGCACAAAATGACACAAATACAGTCTTACAGTCTTATGTGCTTACAGACATTTATTAATTCAAACGTATTTATACCTTACAGATAACATTGGTATAAAACAAATAAGGTGATTACATGTGTTTTAAACTTGACCATAACACTTTAATGACTCTTACTGCTCTGTCTTCACGAGTCAGGAGGACAATACTAGCGCAGCTTTACCGGGACAAAAAAGCAACTATAGTTTAAATAATTCATACAAGCGATGAAGAAAAGCATAACGTTATGACTATGAACCTGACTCTCATCCTCACGCCGAGTCTCCCACAGGTCTGTCTCTGACAGCGGCGCTGTGGCATTAATACAGCTCGACTCAGAGACTGAGATATTCTTATGGAAACTTAAACGTGGCTTTATATCTTGCAAATAAAATCAGAATACAATGCATAAAGCAATAAAAAATATTACATTTATATTATATTAAAATATTTTTCATCTTTCACAGAGGTACAGAGGAGGTGTGTGTGGGTTTTTTTCAGGGTCATTCAGTACTTTAGAAACGTATTAAGATTTACAGAAGGTGAGTATTATTCAGAATGCGCTGAAAATCTACAATAACACACTGTACACAGCATCGATTGTTACAAACTTGAGAAACAATAATAGTACTGTGAAAACAAATATAATTTAGAGTGACGCTGTCTGCTAGCTTTGCCAACTCAAAATCTGATTGGTTAATCCAACATTTAAACTGCCATTGATTTTAAGCTACAGAAGCCTGCACTTCTGATTCTGAAGGCCTTAGCCAGATTACTATGACACGATTGCTGAAATATGATTGGTTAAAAGCTCTAATATAAACACTACTGGAAGCAGCGCATCCAAGAGAAAAGCTATGAAATGAAGAGAATAGACTATTGGAGATCATTTAATACACATTCATAGAAAAATAAAGTGAAACTAAGTCAGTGATTCTGATGTTTAGGCCAGCAGAGAAAGCTTTCCTGGCCCTGACGGCCCACCACTGGAATTAGTTAATGTTTCAGTTGTCTCACTTAATTTTGGTTACTGAATCAATCAGTGCTTTTGAACAAAAAAGGTTAAGTGAACAATTCAATTGACTCACTCCTAATTTTGGTTCCTAAATTAAATAATTAAGAGAATTAAGTTATTTTGAATAAATTGGTTGAGTGATTCGAAAGACATAATTTTGGTTACTGAATTAATCCATGCTTTTAAACAAAAAAGGTTGAGTGAAAGATACTGTTGACTCACTTTTAATTTTGGTTACTGAATTAATTTATTGATTAAGAGAATTGAGTGATTTTGAATGAACGGTTGAGTGAATGATTCAAGTGACTAACTCACAAAGACAGCCACTTTGTTTTCATTTCTGAATGAATCATTGAACAAATTGGTTACAAGATTGATTGAATGATTCACTCATAAAGCTCAGAAAGTCATTTATCGCCACCCACTGGCACATCAATGTAGCAAACAGATATCCCTGACAAATCTCCACCACAGGCAAACATTTTCATTTTATTTTACACACAATATTACAATATTATTATTTTGTATATTTTTGCACCACAAATAAATAAATATACATACAGTACAAACACATATTATATATATATATTTTTTAATATTTATATTATATATATGCACACACACACACACACACACACATTTATATTTTTCCCTTTCTTTTTTTAGTTCTTTTTGCAAACAAAAATAATGGTTACACTTTACAATAGGGTATATTTGGTTAAAAACAATGAAAAATAAGAAGAGACTATTCAGCTGCAGTGTGAACAAAGCCTATGAATAAAATTTATATACTAATTCATCTCATTTTGAAGCTCATTTTCTCTTCATCGTTGCCCTGTCAGATAAATTACCATCACAAACTCCCGAAGCATCATCTACAAGAAATGAGCCAGACAAACGTCTGCGAAAAGCATTCAGGCATCTGCAAAATCTGGCTACGACTGCTATTACATAAACAGAAATGTTTCAAATGAAGATAACATTAAATACTGAGTAGCGGACGAGGCAGAAAAGGTAGTTTACATTCTTAGCCCGAGTCGTCTTGATAACAGGCCAAGAGAAATATGAGACATTTAAAATGTGTGCATTAACATAATTTATTGGGCTCCTACTAAGCTCAAGTGTTCTTCGCAGTTGTCCTTTTTTTTTTTCAGGGGCCCGAGACAAATGACGGGCACCGCCTTAAGAACGGATGGGAGTAAGAAATCACCTACGGTCGCTAATCGCTTAAAACAACACTATATTTACTGAGTAATAAGCACCCAGCGTTCCAGGCCGTTCCCTCCCTCTGATTGGGATTTGGGACCGCCGACGAAAAAGCCCACTTGATTTACGCTGGGTTATTCGGGAACGCTTTCATTCGGGATCGGGAGGAGGAGAGGAAACAAAGAGGGGGAGCGATTTCATAATTCTTTGTATATGTCTGGAAGTCTTCCAAGCATTTTAACCAATTTACGTCCAAGCGGAATGACCCTGGAATTAATGAGGTTCTCGCCTCAAGATCCAGTCGAGTAAATCATCGCGTATGGCTCCGATCGGCCTTTTCCGTTCGCATTCTGCGATAACAGACAGATGCAGGTCCTGAGAAATCCCACCTCATTGACACGTTCTGTCTATCCGCTGGGGTATATTTCATTCTGAGTGCGCCAGGCACTGTAAACGGGGCTTTTAGGGGAGTTTTAGGCCAGTGATGGACGAGCAAAGGCTCAGCGTGGAGGTCAAAGGTCGCTGTCTTTGCTGCCTGGCTTGTTGATGTTATACGCATTTCTCTCTCCAGGGGCTTCCCTGTTTCCATTGCCTTTCCAGAGCGTATTAAACTTTTATTCATGTGATTTAGTAGCTCGTGTTCCTTTTGAATTAACATTTTGCAGCAGTAATTGCTAAATCATCCAGGGCACATTTATCCTGCGTAAAATTATGACATCATTCACAGACGCTAATGCCTAATAGAATATCACCAGTGGAAATAAATCCAAGGCTTTAACATGGCAAAAAAAGCAGAGTCGCTTCGTCTACAACCTATTTACATTCTATATAGTCCGATGATAGTGTTTTACAATCAAGAGGAAAAGAATGACTGCATTTCCCTCCGAGGGCTGTCAGGCTAATATGTGCCGCTAGCTGCTATTAGCGCACAATTTACAAGGTCTGCTTTCGCCTGGAACAGATTACCGACTGCACTGCTGTAGGTTAACACAGAAACACGCTAGAAAGCGTCATTTAAATATGTCATAAATGAATAACTTTATATGTTTCAGTCAATCAGAGGTGCCAACATTTACCAACTGCATCCTAGTGATGTTAGAGTACTAGCATTACAGTAGTCCATAACAATACCAGTAAAACTATCACAGCAAAAACTAATATGCATTGAACAGACCATTATTTAAAAATACAAATGTCAATATAAAGATGTGCATTTTCATGTGCAAATGTATATATGACTTCACAAAATGACAATGACTTTAAAATAAGGTCTCATTTGTTGACATGTTAATTATGTCATTTGATGACATTATTTGTTATCTGTCTATCTATCAATATACTGTGTGTGTGTGTAGCCTATACACACACGTACAGTGTATAGATAGACAGACAGATAGATAGATAACAATTATTAATATAAATAATCTCTAATATAGTTCATTTAAAAAGAATTTACATTTTGTAAATATAGTATTTGAATAAATTAATAAGTGAGTCAACATGAATTTAAAATAATACAATACCTCTACAAAATATAGTTCACGTTGATTCTGACATCATTTTTAAATTAGAAGCTGTATCTGTTCACTTTAATTAATGAAAATGAAACTTGTATTATTATTAACCCAGATTATTAAATGCTGTATAAACAAAATATCATTCATGTTAGCTAATGAATTAACTAAAGTTAACAAATGAAACCTTACTGTCGGGTAAAATAAAACAACTGAATATAATATTTACAACATAATATTAATAACAATAAACATTTACAGTTATAAATATCTAATTATTTTGTCCCAAACATTTACATTTACATTAGACAAACCAACCATTCTTATGTTACAGGCAATTTTGACCACTCTAATGCACCAACCATTAAAATAAAAAAGTACATTGCACTGATAAGCACGATAAAAGCACATCATGTATATTATGCATCCATTTTTTAAACATCCGTTTTGATCTGCTATCAAAGCACCATACTTTTGACATCTGATCACTCATATTGTCACAGTTCACCACAGACCAAGGTACGTCACTGCATTTACAGAGCGATTAAACAAATTGCTTTACTCCAGTAAAATTTGGTATGCCGCACCGTTTTGTTATAGTATTACTCTCAGAGTACCGGTTAAGGTGATTTATGGATTAGCCCTCCTGACAGTTGTCTGTATAAATCTGGTCTGTCTGCAATTACAGCCATTACATACTTCAGCCACTTTAAAATAAACTACGCCATGATGTCAGCCGGGGCTTCTGAGATTAAGCAGCGCCGCGGCGTTCTTGGCCTGCGTTTCCAAGGGAACACCTTGATGGCTATAATTACTGTCATGCTCTGAGAGTGATGAGAGACACCAGAGGTCCAAATAAAACGTAAAATGCTCTCGATATAATAGATGGGTATCTCTTTGTTTAGAAATTCCACAGGCCATCTGCTGCACATTTGGGACCCTTTCTTAAGTCATTCGGTGGTTTATTGAAGGAGCGTTGCATATGTTTTAGTGTTGCCTTTGCATTGGCTTTGATGATCCGCTGATGCCAGTTAAATACGGCCTGACTAATCCGAAGGTTTTGTTTATGGAAGCTGTAGGACTGTGTTGGCATGCCCACTGTCAGCACCCTGCTTCTCTAATGCTTCTACTGCCTAAAATGGAACGGACATAAGGCACCGCAAGATCGACGGGCCCTTGAAAACATGACGGAGAGACCCTAGGAACCAGAAGTCCCCTGGGTGCAATCGTTTGGCGATTAATAAACATCAAAGGCGGCTGAAATGGAGAGAGCTCAGTCACCTGACTTGCTTGTATGAAACGCCGCCTACATTTACAATGAAACATCTTTCTATAGCGGAAAAAGATTTACCTGATGCTGCCTCGGAAGGGTTTGGAAAAAGTCCATTTATATGATAGTTTTGGCACGTGAAAACAGAAAATCTGCGTGAGCATTTAAGTCTGAGGTGGTATGATAGATCAGTCATTTTGCAGCCCAAACCACTATTTGATGTTGCCTCTCATATGAGTTTCTATTTAGGGATCTTCTGCCCACATTGGGTGCATCCACTTAAAAGAATTTGCCTGTGGAAATATTATTTAGCCATTCTTGGAAACATTGTGTGATGCTCAAGCTCTTCTCTTTTAAAGTCAACATGAAGCAGCGTAAGTAAGCCAATTTACTTCAGTTTTTTTTGACTGAAATAGGATCTCTTGACTTGATTTAACACATCAGGATCATAACAAGTCTCAGGGGTCACCTGAAAAACAGATTTCAGAGATGGAAAGTTATTGCATTTTAAAAAAGTTTATGAATATAAACATGATGATCAACCAAGATCAAGTGGAACTTAACCCTGACAAGATTTCTGACCTATTTAGTTTTTTTGTTTGCTTGTCTCACTTTTGTTTAGGGACCAGTTCTCACTATTAACTAACTATTTGAGCCTCAATAAACTCCTACCCAGACAGCAACATAGTGTTGGACCAGATCCGGTCCACATCTGGCCCGTGTGAAATCCATGCAAGCCAGATGTGAACCAGATCTGGGCCAAAACTGCTTGCTGTCTGGGTAATTTGCTGCTTATTAATAGTTAGTAAGGTAGTTTTTCAGTTTTGCTATAGGGTAGGATTAAGGGATCTAATATCTTGTCATGCCTGACTTGCTTTAGGGTTAGGGTTAGGGTGGGTTAGGCATCTAAAAATGTGAGGGTTAGGGTTAGGGATAGGGTTGGGTTAGGGTTAGGGTTGCATCTAAAAATGTGAGGAGTAGCACTCAGAAAAAACAATACAGCGCAGAACTTAGCGGTCTCAAGATATGCTTTTGAGATGCGACGCAATAACAGAAATAACAGTTCCTCTTCTGTCATGTTGCCATCAAATAAAACAGTTCCCATTCTAATTTTCTACTATAAACAAAAGCTTGCAAAGCTTGCCCCGCCCCCAGAGTCTTCTGCTTGGTCCACTGTTTTGAAACTGACATTGAGCGGCACTACGTGTAAAAGTTGAAATTCTTTTATCTAGACATTGCATCTTAAAGATACGGCGTTCATGTGCGAGGCGGTGCAAAAACGTGAGCGCATATACATAAAAAACTATGGAAAGTAGTGCATTGGAATGGAAAAATGTGGCCTGTGTGAATGATCTCCTAAGGCTTTAATATGTTCTTTATAAGTGCTTATAAACATTATACTAGTAATGCTAGATCAGATGCTAGTAATATGCATGCTAATAGGAAATTTGATAATAATAAGAATTGGTTCTTAAACTGAAGTTTTACTGTTTTTTAATATAAAAGATTTCCTCAATCTGAGTGGTTCAAAACTTGGTCATATCATACGCCTTCTGAACAAAAAAAAATGGACTACAAGTTTAATGGGAAATTAAAGTCATTTTTATGTTTAAACCCCAAAATAAAAGTTTGTTTCAAACCTGTGAGCTTCTTTCTTCTCTTGAACAAAAAAGAAGACATTTTAAAGACTTGATTGACCCCACTGATCTCAAAATACTATGTAAGTCAATAGGGACCAGCAACTGTTTGGTTACCAACGTTCTTCAAAATATATTCTTTCGTGTTCATCACAACCAAAAACCCATACAAATTTGAAACAACTTTAGAATGAGTGAATAATGACAGTTTTTTTTTAATTTTTGGATGAACAATCCCTTATGAACCACAGACATTGGCCATTTTGCAAAAAGCTTAAGAGGGTTAAGAAAGTACTGCAAATAAGACTTTAAGCGTTTTAGTATCTTAAAACATTACACACATGATCAAGACTGTTTGCAGCAGCAGATGAATCCGTGTCAAATGGCCCAGGCCCCAACAATGTCTTTTTCTTACAACAAAAAATTATTTCTCACATAGCCTACGCCACCGAGCGAGGATTTTCCATTCCTCCGAGCAGCACGGGTCAGGGAGAAAAACAGCCATGAATTTTTCGAAGAAAAGCCATCGGCGAGGATCATCCCTCTTTCAGCACGGAGGGAGACGCGCAGGTCCCCTATCGATCTCTTTTATTTCAGAACGCACGCCAGCGAGTGAAGCACTCATTCAGAGATTTAGAGCGGACTAGTAACAGCAGCGCTGCTGAGACAAAAAAGCCATTCAAAACCACAGGTATGATTTATGAATGGGGACCAGAGACCAGCACAAAATTAATTGTAGGAAATGCAAGGCTAGGCCAGAGATACGTCCAAGATATACTTTCCCTGGCTCCTGGACCTATGGAAAGCCTGGGTGGCCCTTATGACCGCTTCCTTTGGTTTTCCATGGTAATGTCATTGCTCGGGTCTGCGTGACAACCTCATCGCCACACGCGAGAGATCGGGGTCGACGTTGTTTGCGCTCTCGCAAACTCCAACAACAGCTTGAGTGTCAGTGGCTAACAGTTTCCAATGCAATATTTACTCTGGTCTAAAAGCCTCTCTTTCACATTGTGGAAAGCCACACTAACATTACGGTCAGCTGAAAACACTTAATCGTTCCTCGTGACCGGTGAAGTATATTGGTCAGAGGTCTTTGTTTTGGATCGACCGGCTGTTGAGTGATGTTCATTCGCTGTGACATTTAATCGAGGTGCGATTGCAGCCCAGCGGGTGAGTTGTCTTAACAGGACACACCCGGAAATATTACAGAAACGAGCCGTGAATCATTGCTATTGCTGCTGCTTAAGTCATCATTGCTTGATGTCTGCTGACGAAAGGTATTGCAGAGAAAGGCCATCCGGTTTTATATTCAATACAAAACATTTAAATGGGTCCCAAGTGAGATCTTTTGACAGTGATAAATCTGTATTTTTTATTATGCAATACTTACTGACCCCATATTATATATTATACTATTATACTTAAATTATATATACATATTAGTATTTTTTGTATTTTATTTTTTTAAATTGCTTTATATTATACACTTTATATTAGGTGGCCCTAACTACTACGGAAACAGTTAAGGTTAGGGACAGGTTTGGTAGGTTTAAGGGTGGTTTAATGTGTTAGGGATGGGCCAATAGTGTTATTATAAATGTAATTATAGAAATTAATTAACTGTAATTACATATAGGTATTTTTTAAAATATAAGTACAATGTAAAAACTTGTATGTACACAATAAGTGCATTGTACCTAATGATTAATTTTAATGTAAGTAGTCAAGGCCACCTAATATAAAGTGGGACCAAAATTCCAAATATTTCACGCTCTAAAGCATTTTATTATAAATATATGAGAGTAAATATTGCAGTTTAAATATTTATTTAAAAAATTGTCCATAGAAAATGTCATTAAAAAGTAAAAACTTTCTGCAAAAACACATTAATTGATCCGAAGTTACAGTAAAGACACTTTTAGAAATTAACTTTCTTAGTTAATCAAATAAAAAAAGCCTTGATGAGCAGAATAGAATTTTTTTACTTTTTTTTTTTTTTTGCATATTCTATTATTTTATATTCAGTGTACTAATATAACAATATGGCTAATACAAAAATTGACTTAAGGAGTAATACTGACTAAAATAAAAAGCTCATTAAAATCACCGCAATAATAACCATGTTGATTAATTTAATATAGCCTGCAAAATCAGTTGAAGGGATAGTGACCTAAAAAATGAAATTGTCATTTATACACACTCAAGTTTTTAAAAACCGTACAGAAAAATGATTTTATAAAGAATGTTGGTATCCAAACAGTTGCTGGCAGCCATTGACTTCCATAGTATGGAAAATAAAAACTATAGAAGTTAATGGGTCCCGTCAACTGTTTGGTTACCAACATTTTTCATCAGAATATCATCTTTTGTGTTCAGCAGAAGGGAAAAAAAAACTCATACAAGTCGAGGGTGAGTAAACAATGACAGAATTTTACGGGTGAACTTTCCCTTTAAAATATTCTACGAACTTTCAAAATCAGCTAGTCGCATCTATACTCATCATGCAGTGACAGACCGGCTATGCCCATCTAAACCTCGATTAAGCTGTTTTCAACAAAGAAATGTTATGAAACTCAATGTTTATCACCTCTGCATGCATCTACATGCCTCAGTTCCCGTTACTGGCGAGAACACCCTGCTGATGTCACGACGGGCCTTCGGTTCCCGTTCGGCCAATGCTGGCACCGTTCTGAGAGCCTCATGTTTTGTGAAATAACAGAGGATGTAAGGCCCATTACTCTATATTTGTAATATTGTAAAGAGGTAAGTGGAAGCCAGTGGAACATTTTGTAAATCTCGAGTCACCCCAAACCGCCGCGTGGACGATAAATGCGCTGGGCTCTCCAACAGGATATCCCCTTAGACTCGCTCACCACAGCCATGATGAGAATAACAGAGGGGGCATTATTTTTCCTCAACAGTTCGGGAAGGTGATAAAGGGCTCTCAAATCCTCTCACAGGGTGTAGTGGTACACACACATTAATTCACATCGACAAAACCTCTGCTTCCTTCCATCAGGATTTTCCCTCATTTGCCGCAATTTGCAGCCATCTACCGTAGCGTTAAGCTAGTTTTCTACTTAACACCCTTGAGCGACCTGGACCTTTAGACAAATAAAGCCACAAGTCCAAAACAATTTAGCTTCTTTGATGTCAGCTGACTCACTGCCATGTTAACAAACATTAGCTTTATAAAACTACTGTATCATATTTGATACATGTCTAAGGCCTCTAAATGATCAAAACGTTGCTGAAAAACCAATTAACTGTCGTCTGATTTAGAGTTTATACTTTTTAGCAAGTAAAAGATTGTATGAATTTCTACCTTCAGCTCGTGCTTTATATGAAGATCTCATTGATTTACATTACAAACATTAATACTGATATTGCAATCATAATCACTGTTTTCAAACAGGTTTCCTAAACACTTCCCTCATCTTCTGTAGGTGAGAAATACAGGCCCTGCCTCGAACTCACACTATTTAAGCTAATTTTGTATTGCGGGCTGGTTAGGATGTTAGTTTTAAAAGTGCACAAGTTTCTGAAGGAAACTGACTAATAATTGCTAAAATATGCCTTACTTTTACAAGCGAAGTGACAATTATTTTACTTTGTCCAGTGTCATTTGCTTGCATTTTATTTATATTTTAGCCAAACAAAAACAGTCTGCTTGATATTGCAAAATATGGAAAAGTATTTATGGTAACACTTTACGATAAGGTTCATTAGTTAACAACATTAGTAAGCATTAACTGAGAATAAACAATACTTCTACTGCATTTATTCATCTTATTAAGTTTAGCATTTACTTATTAAAATGACAAGTTGTGTTTGTTAACATCTGTGAACTAACATAAACATAAACCACGAGCAACTGTATTTTCATTAACTAACAATGACAAAGATTAATAGATAGTGTAATAAATGCATTGTTCATTGTTTGTTTTTAACATGTCGTGTTATACATGTTAATAATGTTAACTAATGACACCTTATTGTAAAGTGCTACCGTATTTATCATTTATCAAACTAAACCTCAACATTAAATTGCATCTTATTTTGTAAGATGAACAAGTCTAATCCAGGCACGTGAAGTAATATAAATACATTTCCTAAAAGCGAAGGTCTCATTCCTGTGGCTTTTTATCTTCGTTTTTCCCCGTAATCCTCATATACAAGATTCATTATGGCAGGAAGTTATTTCTCTTCTTAAGTATAGTCGGTTGAAAATATTTGTTTTCTTTGTGTTTTCTTTATTGCTCTGATCTCATTTTACTGGCACTAGTAGCACAAATGCAGTTTTTCTACATTTCAAGTCTGAGGTAAAAACACTCATAAACGATAATTTTACCTGTGGGATGTGAGATTGTTTTTCCCTCTTGGCAGGCCCGCGTATGAAATATTTGGCAAACCATCTGCTAAAATTATTACAAGACGTGACTTCCTTTGAAAAAGTGCCTGCTGCTCAAAACACTGTTTGTCAACTGACTCACTGCCTATTTGGTCGATGTATCTTCCTGTCATCTGGCCAGTTATGGATATTATGAATGTCTTTAACAATTTTTTTTTTGCTAAATATAAGATCTACGATGTACCTCAACTTTGCATATAACAGCAACATGATTTATATGTGTTCGTTCAGCAGATGCTTTTATCCAAAGTGCCCATCATTAACGCTCATTGTTTGCAAACACTAACAACACAGCAAGTGTGCCAGAAATGTGATTTGTGCATTGTTGCATTGGTAAAAAAGCATCTGCCTGGAAAATGATGTAAAAGTCCAGTTGCATTTCAACTACACCCACTATTTCTTCCCTATTAGTCCGATTTGTTATTTTTCAGCTTGTCATGATGTCACACGACTGCTAATGTCATTACTTTTCTGCATTATCTAGCAACTGAAACGTGGCCCAAATATGATTTCAGTAGCACAAATCACACTGACATGCAGTCTTGGTCATTTTCATTTGTGGAAATAAAGCTGCTGTGTATCAATTTCGTGTGGTTGATATAACTATGTGAATCGTAAAATAATTTCTGAACTGCACTAAATGAAGCATGACACAGAAAGCTGCTGAAATATAGGCTATATGTCACGGAAAACATGGAAATATTGGGAATGTTAAAATTTTGTTCAAAGAAAATACTTACATTTTCTATTTACAGTATTTTTACTTCTAAAAGTTTCAATACTGCTCATAAAAATCTTTTTTTAATTAAAAAATTAAGCAGAAACATATATTAAAGTTCAAAAGGTTTAGTAATGTTTTAGTGTTTTGAAAGAAATTAATTCTTTTATTCAGCAAGGATGTATTAAATTGATCAAAAGTGACAGTAAAGACATTTATAATGTTATATAAGATTTCTTTTTCAAATAGAAAATACAATGTTT
>JAUCMR010000052.1:19504251-19518423 GCA_032357425.1 Enteromius argenteus | reverse complement strand
AAAGTGTGTGCTTTAAAATGATGTTATAATTATAACATTAAAACATAATTATAATTTTTAATTTAACATAATTTATTAGCGCCTCAAAAAAATGTGTAACCCAGTACAAATGTAATTTTTTTAAATACATTATAATGGTATTATTGTAATGGTATTTTATACCAGTTAGTATTTTATAATGGTATTATTGTTTTTTAGCATTTATAGTTGAGGCTTTAATGTGCCCCCCCCCTCAATTTATCATCCATTTAAATGTAAGCTAAAAAAAAATAAAAAGATGCAATAAAAGCAAACAAACCACTGGGACGCGAGGTGAACTTGACCTCTAACCTCTGTGTCCTGGTCAAAACGCCTCCTCAGAAGTGTGCATATCCCTTGCAATCGATTCAGATCTGAAACACAGATTCACACGCTTTATTTTTTCCATGCAGTTTCACTCGTGGCATGACAAAAGCAAGACGGCCTGTGTTGAGAACGAGCCGAGAAGACGTTTTCCAACTATTTTCCGAATGTCAAAAATACTATACGTGTTTGTCATCTTTATTATCTCTTTGTCGAACTGCATCGGATGCAAATCATCCCTGACTCGAGCTGCTTTTCCTGTGACACGATGGCCTCTAGTGGAGTTCCCGCAATCGACGGCCCTGCCAGACCCAGCTGGCTTTGACATTAACACCAGGCCGTGACTGACAGAAACCCCGGCCTTGGGCTCGGGCCCCTGGGGGCCACCACAGTACATTCAGCTCTCCTTTTGGCCTGTTGATTTACCGTCCTCAGTGGCCATGCGTTGATCCATTTCCCCTTTCAGTTTGCTCACAGGGCACCCAGAAAACCGTCCCCCAGCAATATATTTGCTTTATGATTTCCTGAGGAGCCCGTGAAGGAAAACAAGCCATGCTCCCTTGCACCTGCTGCAGTTAATGCGGGGCCCGGTCTGCCGCGGCCCCTGGCGATTTGAAAGGGGCCAGTGTGTGGCACGACTCAATGTGGATCTTACATCAGCAGGAGGACGGGTCAGCGTGTGTCCGTGTAACGTCTGCGCGGCGTGGAGCTGACGTTCATGAGGCAAACGTTAGGCGGTTTACAGGAGCTTTATGTGCGGCAGATGTGAAGGATGTATGATTTTCCACGGCTCTCCGTATCAAAGGTGCTTTTCAGAGCTCGTGTTTATGAGACCTCCAACATTTCTGCTGAGGTCAGAACAGGATACAGAAATATTCTGGCCGCTCAAAACAACATATGGCCTAAATATAATCTATCTATCTATATATATAATTTATAAAAATAGTTTATATATGCATTTTAATAAAATTAATGTTAATGTAATTATTACCATTAACATAAATTGTATTAAAATGCATATATGAACTATATATATATATATATATATATATATATTATAAATTATAAATATGTTTATTTCATATATTTTATGTTTACTTTAAAGTTGTGTAATAACAATAAAATAAAATGAATTATTAATATAAACTTATTTATTTTAAAATAAAGTATTTTCATTAAAACTTTATTTTTAATTATTTAAATATATTATTTAGATATATGTAGACATATATTATAATTTTCTATATTTTTAAATAATTTATATATATATATATATATATATACATATATTAATATGCAATTTTTAAAATTTAGAGTAAGTCGTGTAATAATATTAATCAAATAAAATTAATTATCAACTTACTTGTTTTATTAAAATAACATTAATTTAATTTAAATGCACACATAAACTTTATTTTTAAATTGTATACATATAAATATATATGATTTATTTTTACTAAATAATTATTATACATTATATATATATATTTAAATTCATTAAAAACGAAAGGTGATCATGATATATATATATATATATGTATATATATGTGTGTGTGTGTGTGTGTGTTTCTGTGGCTCTGCTTTCTGTCCTACATGTGGTAATGCTTTTGTTGCATAAGTAGGATCTGATTTGATGACCCTGAACTGCTGCCTTTTTCCATTCATGTCTGTTTAAGCGTTAATGGATGATTGTGTTCTGTCAGGACCTCACGTCGCCCTCTGACCCGCTCACTGCTAAAGGAAAAACCATAAATACATCCCGGCCGTGCTCCAAGAGATTCGAAGAGATTCGACACGATACATCCTCGGCCTCTCATTGTATTACCGTATGGAGCGCTGAAATACACAGAATGACATTTGTTCATTTCAGCACATTGTGTTCAGGCCGTGACCAATTAAAGAATCTGGAACAATTATATTGTATAATTCTATTCCCCTCCGCCATATTGTTATTCAAACAATTCATCCTCCTCTGTTTCACGAACACTCAAGCGCACACCGTCCGTCTTCCTTAATGCCTTCCAAAGCGCGTTATTTGAGAATGTCTAATTTCAGAATAATCTCACCTCACTAATGCAGCCCAGGAGGACGTCCAGCTTTTCCTCATGCCGTTGTTTTATTGCGCTCACATTTTTGGACTCGCCAGATCTCATCAGTAGCTGTCCACGGATTTTGGCCCAACTCTACACTTTCCCTTGGAACGGGCCCAGCGGTAAATGGAAGCTATTAGGTCAGGAAGAGAGAGGTGAATTCACAGAATTATGGGAAGTGTGCATGTGGCACTGTCTGTTATTGCTGTCACATGTTTAAGTAGCTACCTTTCTGACAGAGAAAATCTGTTTTCTGAGCAGAATCCGGCTCATACTACAGTGTTTATGTTCATGTAACCATCATATATGGATTATATTTTTGGAATATGCAAATAATATCAGTTACAATAAAATAACCGTCCACTCAGAAACTTCTAGTAAATATAACAGAAACGTGTTGAATTAAATATGCATATTTTGAAGTAGCAAGGATGAAACAGTATTTGCTTCCAAAGGTACTCCAATAATATTTTAAATACGATTTCAAAAATGTGTTTTATATTCACTGTATAGTTTTTTTTTTTTTAAATCAAACTATCAGCGAATTTCAAATCTTTACAAATATTTTCTTGATTAATTATAATTATGTTTACAGATTCCTGTTAATCTTAATTTAAATCACTTTAGAGCTATGAAAGTTTTACAAATATTTGGTGTTCATTTTAACAGTTACAAATAATAGTCAAGTAACACATTGAATTGAAATTGTTATGTCAAAAGGCTGAAGTAGTATTTTCTTGTAAATCATAATCCAATAATCTTTTTTTTGCAACTTTGAAAAATATATTTTACGGTATAGTTTCTCTTTTAAAATATCACAATAAAGTAAACATAAGGGTGAAATTCACATCAAATTGTAATTTAAGAATATTTTCTTTTAATAATTTAATAATTATGCTAATAATTTTACAGGTTTTTCCAACATCTTCAACATCCAGTTGACTGTTAATATTTTTTCAAATCAGATTTATAAAAGTCTATTCTATTAATAATTCTAATAAATATTTACAACTTTGAAAAATAATTTTACAGTATAGTTTATTTTATTGAAATATCAAAGTATAGTAAACATACAGGATGAATTTTACATCAAAATGTCATACTTGTCACGTCTCCCAGTGCTTTCTGATCAAAATTTTCAAATTAACTTTTCTTATGAATATTTTTGATTTTTGATATTTTTGATTATTGATCATTTTTCTTCAACATCTTCAGCTTCTGATATTTACAAAGAAATAGCAAGTGAATAAAATGTGAAAAACTGTGCAAACATACTGTTTATATATATATAGTTTACAACTTTTATATGACAAAAAGACAAGGTCCTGTTAGTTAATGTTGATTAATGTATTAACTAACAACAAACTTCATTTGTTACAGTATTTTAGTAATCTAACATTAGTTGATGTTTCATTGATATCCATGCAGCTCAGGTCTTTTAAATAAAATTAACAGATATAACTTTTGATTTTAATAATGTACTAATAAATGTTGAAACTAAGATGAATAAATGCTTTTATTTAGTTCATAATAACTGTAATGGAACCTTACTGTAGTTTTACTAACCCTTTCACCAAGTTTTCCAACTCTTTTGTAGAAAAACTTTCTCATATTACAACACAAGCACATTAGACTCTTAGATTAGAGTTCATAAGGTGCTGCCAAACAGGAACGACACATTTAATGGTTTTATATGTGAGAGTGTGTCCATCATTCTCGATTTTTCCCCATGTGTTGAACAGGGTGTGAACCAACAAATCCCAGAATCATCAATCTTCCTGCTCACATGTGCCCTCGCTCCTTTTTAAAGCGAAGAAACGTCATGAGGGAAAAGGAGGGAAGATACTTTTTTTCTCCGATTTTGGGCCCATTAACAAAATAGGTGCTCGAGAACACATTAAAATAAAACCAGCCGCCCAGGCGCAGTGATTGCTACTTCCTCAGCCTTTCCACTTCATTGATGGTTATGTGAGTTAAAACAAGGCACGTAATGGAGACCCTGCGGCCTCCGGGGACTAATTAGAGTCACGTGACTTCCTCCTGGGCTTCCATGAAAATAACTCCATCACAATGGTCTGTGATATTAATATCAGCTTTGGGAAAGTCAAGCCTCCGCTCGCGAGGAGGGATCCGCTCGAACAAACCCAAGAATGCACAGCATCTGAGAGAGAGAGAGAGGGAGAGAGAGACTTAAAGAAAGAGAGTCATAGAGTCAGAGAGAGAAAGAGAGAGAAAGAGACATTTGGAGTGAGTGCTGAGGAACCCTTGTGTGCTGCCAACAAAAGTGGAATCACAAACTGTGGAGGAGAGGCTGAAATAGAGTTTGTGTAAAAAAAAAATTATAAAATGTAGCATTTCCAAGAACACAAATAAAAAAATAAAAATAAAAAAAAAATATATATATAAAAAGCTTGAAAATCTACTGTAATAAAATGTTAATATGTTCATATGAAATTCTAATTTATATATTTCTAAAAAGCAATTGTTTTTTACAATACATATAGCATATACACATATAGAATATTTATAGTACTATATAAACACACACTATATAAATACATATATATATATATATATTGTGTTTCAGTATAAGATATTTTAGTAATATTAATTCAATTAATTCATAAAAAAGGTGTAATAAATTAGGTAAAAATTTATTTGGTGTAATATATGTACTCCTTAAAGTTATTAAAAATATTTATATATATATTAATATTTTGTATAAATTGTGTAAAAAATGTAAATTAAATATGTCATGTTGTAAATTAAGATGCAAAATATTACAAAATGTATAGATATAAATACAGATAGACAAACACGCGCACACACACATATATATGTATACACACACACTGTACACCTACACATATACTGTATAGATTGTGCTATTTATAAAACAATACTTCTTTGTATGAACACGAGTCTGAATACCATACAATCAGACTGTAACATGTAAAACACATTGACATTTCACTCTGATTAGATCACAATTTCCAGTAAAAGTTGCTGAAAGAGTGTCCTGTACAATCTGGACCCATCACAAATGGCCATTAAAAGACGCAGGTGGTTAAAAAAAATGAATAATAATTTTTGTCTGTAGAGCCTCTTTTAAAAGCCTCTGTTCTCAAATGAAACTGTCATGCTGTCAGTCTGCGGCCTGAAAGGGCAATAATCTAGCAGCTGTATTTGCACCAATGAAAGTTCGGCGCCTTCAGAAACAGAGGCCCACCGCTTTGTTGGATACATGCTCAAATAGCCCCTTCACCGCGGTCCAAGGCTTCAAACCCGCACGTGCAGGACGAGAGAGACTCCTGAACTCTTGTATAAACAGTCACTTCTGAGGGTCCGCTGTGCTCGGACCCAGGTGGAGATCTTTCTCTTCCACTCCATCCCTGGAATTTATGAGATAAAACATGCTCTTTTTCACTCACTTTTTATAAAACCAAGCTGTAAAGAACTGTAAAATTGATTCTACATCTCTTTCAAGCAGCATAATGAAAATAACTTGAGCGCTTTCATTGTAATAGGACTGAAAGCCCTCGGGTCGAGTCTCCATTTAAGCAGATGTAAAGTTTAGAAGAAGCGGTCAAGTGCTGGTTCTTCTGAATGGAGATCACTGTAAAAGACTCATTGAGCATCTCGATGGACTCAACGTGTGAGTCCCACAACATAATCCCACCATATCCCAACCACGATTTAAACCTTATTAAGATGTAGAAGTGTTCGTTTACTCATGTCACTTCATCTTATGCATGCAAGACGAGCCGTGGGGCTTCTGCCAGATTACGAGAACTGCTCCCAGTTAAAGTTGACCTTGTCAATGTCTGGGCTCTGCTCAAATGCAGTTCCAGGACTTCAGGATTGCTGACATCCAGAGTAAAGACAGTCATTTTATTATAATATACTATTAGGGAAACAAAGAAAAGCAATCCCCCGCACTACGGCTTGCATATAAAATATATCTTTATTAACTAGGCCAATTGACCTTCGTAAGGTTTGCAATATATAGTAATATATAGTACATTAAAATGTACATCAAATATAATGTTAGGAGCAATAAAATTATTGAAATAGATCATTAAAAAATGAAATTAATTAAAAAGAATTGCATACTATGAAAATTTTTGTTGGCATGAGAAATTATTATATATGTAGGCATCATTATGCACATTTTTATTTTAAAATTAAATATTTTTTTTATATATTATTACAAATAAAATATATTCCGTATAAAAAATAAGTTTTACATTTTAATTAAGCATAAATAATATTTTAATTACATACATTTTTATTTATATATGTTATATATACTGTATATATACACAATTTGTATCTTATTTTAATATTTGTATGGCAGTTTATATATAAAAAACAAAGTGTCAAAAATAAGTTTTATTTAAAATTTATTTTTATATATACATTGACATATAAATATAAAAATGTTTTCATTTTTACAAAATTTCTTTGTTTATATATTATATGAATATATGTCAATGATATATATATATATATATATATATATATGTTCAGTTTATATATATAAAAATTCAATGTCCACAAAATAAGCTTTAAAGTAAAATTACATTTATACATACAAAATCATGTATGTTTTATTTTTATATAAAATAATTTTATCATTTATATATTTTATTGAAATGTTAAGCATTAACATGCTTAAAGTGTAGCTTGACAAGATTTTATTTAAATAATAATATAATTTTACAGATTTTTTTTAGAGCTAAGTGGTTCCCCTACAAATGGCAGTGCAACAAAATGCTAAAACACGATTTCGTCCAAAAATCAGTAAAGAATATACCTATAAAAAAAAGTGATCATATTCTGTGTGAGCCTGTAACTAAATGCAAAAAACTCAAACACGGTGAAGTCGGTCCTCGCTGCTCAATGCTTCAGGAGTAAGACATAATCCTAAAAGCAAAACAGCACCATGAAACCAAACTGTTTCAATGTCTAAACACACCGTGACCGTGAACCATCTGTTTTCCCCAGCGACAATCACAGATGAGGTCTACTGCAATGCCTGAGGATCCTCGGGGATTCCCATCTCCTTGTCTATCGGAATTATATTTGGGAACGATCTGCGACCGGTAAGAGAGTTATCAGTAAACACAGACATAAATCAGCTCTCACTCCCAGCGACGGGCGTCTTTCTATTACAGTGTTGCGTTGTGGCTGGATTGAATCGGGGTTAACCACAGGATGTAGCTGGTAAACTTTCCCAGCTTTTTGTTAGCCATTCAACAAAACCAGCGTGTTAATGCTCATACCAGCCACACAGGGTTGTGACCTTAAATGCCTGTTTAAGATCCATCTCTGAGCCAATCATGGCCATTTTTACAGTTGAACCTCAACGCATCTGTCACTCAATACGCTCCAGTTACAAGACACGCACTTAAACACATCCTCACGACATTCACTTTGCGATCCGTAAGGAATGGCAACTTTATTGCACTCATAAAAACGTTGCAATCGGCCTGTATTTCCAAGGAACAACTCAAACTGACTGAAATTGCACTCAGACGCAATTGAGATGAATACATCCCTCGTTTTTCAAGGCCGGGGATTTTCCTTCAAGGAGCAACTCCATTCAAATATTTGTCAACTCCCGTTAGAAGCATTTAATAGTAATAAAATTTATGGCGGCGCTTTCTGCAGGATGCTGCCAGAGAGAAGCATCATTGTGGAAAGGTAATAAATGCTACCAGTGTTTTGGGCTATTTTGAGTTATTATCTGAGCACGGAGCCCAGAGAGAGGGAGGTTATTTCCAAGGCTGATATTAAGAATTGAGTATTTTATCCTATTTTGAAAGAAATCCACCATTGGGGGGGAGGGGGAGGGGGGGTGCAGTGCCTATGGATGTATATTCCCCCTCCTCTACAAACCCTAAAACCATTTACACAATAAATAATTCCACAAAAGGGACGATGGGAATAGATGAACCTGAGCACTAAATCAGCCCGTCTTTCGGCAGGAAGTTCAGTGACGGTAACAGGAGGTTCCTCAGGAATCCACTGAAGCAGCACTTCCAATATTGCGTTCCCATATGGTCGAGATGCAATAGTTGGTATCTGGAGACAGGTAAAATAGAGATGTCAGACTTGACATGTTCATTCCAAAAACTGCAATCATTCTTTAGATTTATACTTTAAAATAATGTTTGGTAATATATAAAATGCATTGCATTTTATAAGTATTTTAGTAAGGAGTATGTATATCTCGCTATATATATATATATATATATATATATTAGCAATGTTTTTATTTCAATCAATATAAAAATAAAACATCAAATACATAAAAAGTATATTATTTATTTGTTGTATTTTACATTTAGTTTATATCTATATATATAAAAACGTTATTTATGCCAATACAGTAAAAAAAAAAAAAAAAAAGTTTAATAATAATAATAAACAAATAAATATGGTACAAATTAATTTTTATTTATAACATTTTTTAAAGTACATTTTTTTGTTTTTATTTTTATCATATTGGTTTCAATTACAAGTATGTTCCATTAGCATTAACACTGACACTTCAAGGAGAGTTCAATATGATATTTATCAAGATTTATCAATAATTATTATCTGGGTATTTGTATTAATCTGGAACTATTTAGATCACTGTTCTGAGTCGATAAAAAGCTAATTAGTAATTAAACATAACAATAAAAATTTAACATTTAACATAAAAATGTAAAATTATTATTATTATTTTTTTTTAAAACACTGACTAAAAAAGCTATGATGTTTTATTTAATTATCTGCATGTCTGGTCAATATGCTGTGCATATGAAAACATGCAAAATTTTTAAAGTGTTAACTATTAAATAGTATAATATTAAAAAGTATTAAATATTAAATAGTATAATTTAATAAGAAATTACATTTATTTATAATTAAATATTTTTAATATTTAATTCTTAATATTTAAGCTCAAAGAAGCCAAAAAATCAAGGGAATCCATAAATTAGTTTGTTTTTGTTTGTTTGTTTTTAAATGGGCAACACATTTCATTGCTGTAGCAATGCCTCATTGACCTATTGGTGAGCCCCTCCCCTCAAACACAGATGAGCCAATGGCAGTCGAGTATCAGTTGCATGCAAAGAGGAACTCAGACATCTGTGGGTTTTAGCGCCATAGAGAAACATTGGAAGACCCGAAGCTCAAAACGTTTTTATGGGGTTTATGCATCAAAAAAAGAAAAATGATGTGCCTGGGGTACTTGTAACACTGATTCCGGTTGTACTGAGAGGACATGCAATATAATTTATTTTATTCCAGTTCCTGAATCCGAACAAAACAGAGCAAAATCCCTAAGCATTCAACCTCAATCCAAATGAAGGCAAAATTATCATTTTCTGGCTGTCATACAATTTTCATCAGCTCAAGCAGAACGTTAATGTCATCTTGCGCTTCAGCAAGGTATCTCTGGCTAACTAGTTAGAGAAGTTAATGTCAGTGAGTCCATGCTAATGTACAAACCTAATAGCAGACTGTTCTCATGTCTTGTACAATAGGTCAAAAACACAAACGGAGGTCTACATTCATTTTTCATATTAAACTGGCTAAATGGACATTAATTTATTGGTACCCTGCAATACACGAACAGTGTTGATCCAGGATGTTGTCATCCGCGATTGTGATGACCGACCGTAATATGAGACTTCTAAGCTTGCATGGTGATCTGTAAACCCTCGCTTCGATTTATTTTTAAATATTTTATAAATAACCCCATGGAATATTTAATTCCCATTTGATGGCCTTCTATGTCCAAAAGTGTTCAGAAACATCATGGGACAAGGTTTTCACACTGCATCTGCGTCATTGTAAGACAGTGAGCAACAGCATTTGTTTGTCCAAGGGAGCAACAGTAACTAAGGGGGGCGGGGCTTACTGATAGGTCATTTGGCTATTTGACTGTTCATTAATATCGACCAAACAGCTTACCAAGGATGCCTAAAACTGATGTTTTGCTGAAAGATTATGAAGAAATTTTTCCACATGCACTGATGACCAAGAACATGAATTAAAGCAAATGTCGATTCCCTTTCACTGGTTTCCATTACTAAATACTCTATGTCATATTATAAAAAAGTTACTCATTTCAAGGGCCGGCGTTCAAAGCACGTTTCACTGGACGTCACACTTTATAAAGTTATTGAAACACAGAGCTCAGTGTGTTGTGAATCTGATAATATGGGACAAAGGAGGTCTGGGAATCGTAATCTGTGTAAAATATAGGCCGTGCAGGGCTTGTAAAAGCCTTGTGATAAATTAGTTTGTATTCCTCTGCTTTTCCCTTTTTTATCCTGAAAACCTAGGGTGTTTTCTTTCTGACGTGCAGCTTTTCTCCTCTTTGTCCATTCAGACCCTCAAGCTGTGCACGCAGAGCATCAGACCCCAAATTTAAGGGCCTTCGGAGACCCGTACGGCTCCCTGATGGAAATCTCTCAAACCACCTAACAGCGAGCCTACAAGGTCACGGAGAAAAAAACAACAGAACATCCGCAGGCCGGCGACATCAATCAGCAGAGGAACTGTTGTTAAACGCATTACCGTTTCATGACAGTTAAGAGGTAATTTGGCAGATTATCATGAACGCTCTCATGGGTGCACAGATAAGTGGTTGTTATTTATGAGCAGATGCGCTGAGGGTCATCCAACACAAACATAAATAATACAAATAAAATGTCTTACCAACAAGGAAAGCATCAGGATTACTAGTGTGTGTAGTTAAGAGAGGGATTTTACCAAACCTCCAACGCTAAGCAATGTGTTACAGAATTCATGAACGTCGCTTTAGATAAAACATATGCCAAATGCTTACGTGCAAATGCTTAAAAGCCCCAAAGTAATTTTTGCACCATTCACAGTTACCTCAGTAAATATGAAAATGTAGTTGTTTCTAACGGGGAACTGACAGCGTAGTTTGTAGTGTAGTACAGTGCAGTATGTGCTCATTTTTGGATTGTGGATTGTGTGACAAAACTACATTACCCAGCATTCTCAGTGGCTGAGGTCAGGGTTATTAGAGTTAACTAAAACTAAAACTTATTAAAAAACAAAAGATTTTATTTCAGTCAGCAGTTAGATTCCAAGGCAACATTTCACTTTTTACTTTGGTTTGGTTAAGGTTAGGTTGAGATGAAATAAACAAAAAGTAGTAGTAATAATAATAATAACAATAAAGAAGAATCAATTAAAATGACTATTACTATTACTATTATTACTATTATTGTATTAAAATACACAACAAAATTACTCAAATTTAAATAAAAAAAATCTAAATAAAAACAGAAAATATAAAAATAAACACTAACTATTAATAAACATTTCCATCAATAAACAACACTTTAGTTTTTAATTTAAGGCAACATTTCTCATTTACACTTTTTTTTTTCACTAAAACTGAAAAGTAATAAAAACATACAGAGACACTGATTAAAAAGCTAATATAAACAACAAAAACACATAAAAAAAATACTAAAACACTAACTAAAATTAAAATAATGCTCTAGTTATATTGTCCTAGATCGCCAATATACAATATTATTGTGCTAATTTATTTAATAATTTATTTACCTAGTTTCGTAGCTGCAGATTGAACCAACTCCAGTGTACAGCCACAAGCAACCTAAAATGTTAGGGTAATGTTAGGGTAATCTACACATGTAAGGATTTCATGTAATAAAATATCTTTATTATGACTGAATTTGTATTTAATTTCTCTGACTGTCGCTGATACATGATACTATCGGCACAACCCTAATAAACCCTAACTTAACCCCTAAAAGTCTTAGGCCACTAGTATTTGTTGGAAATATCATTAAAATTATTACATTTATTATTAAACATTAGTGAAAAATATTTAATATTTAAAAACAAAAAATTACTAATATACTGATAACTAAAAATTTAAAGTGAAAACAAAAAATATAAAAAAATAAAAACTAATTTAAACATTCTTTGCTCTTCATTATGCATCACCAGAACTAAAATGCTTCCAAGTTTTGTCTGGAAAAAATAAAAAATAAGAAAAAGGATCATTTCCAGGAAGATTTGAAGGCATAATGGCTTAAAAAAAATATCTAGTTACCTCATTAAGACTCGTTAGCAATAAAAATGAAATGTGTTCACATTACAGTAACGTGTGAGAGAGTGTGCCATAACACCACGTCACCTCGCACAAACTGTGCCATTTATATGTCAATAAATCAGCACCATACTTAAAGTTTCTGAAACTGGCACAAAATAAATCCTTTCCTATTAAAAAGAAGTTTAAAATGCTCTAAAGCAGTGACGAATGCATCTCTTGTTCACTGTATAAATGTTTGACAAAGTCAAATGATTCAGTCATGTCATTTACATAAACGCTTTTTAAATCAGAATTAAACCTGTATGATTTATACGACTGTATTTTAATCACTTTTTTTTCTTTACTGGCTCATTTTAAAGCCCCTGCGGTGTAATAAATGAATTTTCAAATATTCCAAGAAGTCTCTCGATTAATTTGAGCTCATAATAAAAGCCGCTTGTGTAATAATTAAAATACAATGCTGTTTAAAATAGTTTCAGATGGAGTATCGCATGTCATACCGCAACTATCCAGTCGCTAACAATCTCTGAGGCTGATTTAACATACGACTGCATGGACAGTTTGAGTTTCATCCGACATCATCCTTTCCTTCCAATAACACACTCGCTGATGTCCAGAAAACAACCTGCACTGTAAAAAAAACCCTGTAATTTTACAGACTTTTCCCCGTTATTTTTTTGTTTTTTTCCCCGTATTTTTTAAATACTGTGGAAAAGTGTAAAATTACATGAAATACTGTAAATATACGTGTTCTGTGTAAAATAACATGGCAAATCTGTAACTGTGATAATACCATATAAAGTTAAGGCTTCTCACATAAAAAACTATCGCTAATTTATCAAAACTTCTTCAATATGCAATTTTTTTTTATTTAACAGGCTTGCTTTTGTAATTATTTTAGACCCAATTCAACAAATTTAGCGAGATGAAGGTGGTGAAACAGAATGCCATCAAAATCTGTCATCAACACAAAAAAAGTTAAGTACACCTTTAAGTTACATTGGTAATTACAATGGTTCGAGTTTAATTTACTGCATGCTGGTTTTGTCATTCTTCATTCCTAGAAATCCTTATACCAGACTCTGACAGACACGTCAGAATTCCTCCAACAATAAAAGTCAGGTATGTGAACTTATTTCATCTTTCTTCACTAATACCTGGTAAAAGTATTTATGGCTTACTGTTATAATTTTATCTTTCAGGTACTCTACCAGTGCAGAACATGTGCAGGTTTTTGTCTTGGGAAATAATTATTTCCTGATGAATCTTGAAGGAAATGACTACGTAAGTTGCTTTACAGACTTCATTGTGTCAAAACACGTTACAAATGTGAGATATCTCAGAGGTTCTAATGATCTTCATTTCTGTTTATATACTATATATATTTTTTAGAATGAAAGTTTTTCTTTTAATCTAATCTGTTTTATGTGTGCAGTTATTGTACCAGTTCCTCAAATACAAAATTCAGAGCAAGGAGAGTAATGCTGTTTGAAGAACCTCCAGGATCCTGTCCCAGATCTATGTAAAGGGTAAGTGTATACATTAGCACAGAGCTTCTTTACATCCCCTACTATATTACCATCCACAAAAGGGATGATAACATACAGTTTATTCTGAGTGGTT
>JAUCMR010000052.1:19466598-19484887 GCA_032357425.1 Enteromius argenteus | reverse complement strand
CAAGAATTAATTGCATAAGCCTAAATAAAAAAATTATAATTTGTAATATTTATTAAAATATTTATTTACAATTATGTACACTTTGCCCTTTCAAAAGACATTTGCTGTAACGCAAAACAAGAAAAGAAAATGAAAACACTAAAAACAAAACAAATATATATATATTTTTTTTGACAATGCAAATTAAAATAACTATATATAAAAATAATAAAAAGCATTCATAAGAATAAGAATAAAGGAAAGGATAAAGACTTATTTGCAAAAATTAATTGCATAAAGAACACAAAGGATAAATTTAGAAAAGATATTCATTATACAAATTAATAAAGCACACTTTCTCCCCCAAAAACAAATTGCTGTACTGCAACAATAATAAATAAAATAAACATTTTCACAGTTTCCATGTTTTTGATTTTGGGGTGAAATGGGACCCAAAAATGTTGTTTTATCCTGTGATCTGTCTTGTGTGATTAATAACAATAGATTTCTCAAAGAGCAGAGATAAACGAATAAAGAGTGTCTGTGTGTTCTCAAGGGTGCCTACTCTTCGCTAATGGAACTGTGGTAGTGAGTTATTCACAGTCTTAATGAGCTGTAATAAAACGCGCGGGTTAGCAGAGCCGAGGGTGTCCGGTTTCAGCAGCCTCCGCCAGACGCCCATCATCCTCCACAGTTATGCTGCTATCGGGAAATTCCCCACAACTACACCGCTACACCGTTCTTTGATTACTTCATTCATTAACAGAGTAAACTGAATTGCACCATCACATTCAGGGTGAGCAATTAACGCTGCGACCGCATCCAAGTCACCAGGTCCTCTTCCAAACAGACAACAAACCATTAACAAGGACGGCGTGAAGCCAGAAACATATTCTCGCAAGTACACAAACACTGAATAAGAGTCCTTGGCCGATGCATTGAATATTATGGTGGTCAGAAATACTCAAGGGCTCGACATTAAACCAGATATGTTATTATTCAGGTAGCTAGAGAAGCCTAAGACTTTCCCTCAAACATCCACCCTGTGTTTGTGATTAATAGCTCATGACAATTTAATGGAGAAACATATAGCCTGGCACCCTGCAGTTACTTTCATAAGTAAATAAGCCCCATTAACACCATATGCTAGCGATGCCACACAAGGAGACTGGCTCAACTTAAACTCAATCACACTCACATAAGTCAAAGCGGGAAACATCCTCAAGGTAGCAATTTCAGAGTCACATGAATGCCATAATTCACTATAGCTTTAAAAGAAAAACCACGGTCAGTTAAACTCCTGCCAGCTGCTCAAAGGCGTTTTGTACTGGAAAAGAAACTACGGGGAACACAGAAATAACTGTTCGCTTAATTACAGTGTTAAGTCTGTCATTTCTCGTCATAGTATAGCAATCACAGTTAATCATGGGGGTTTTATCCTCCTAACACACTGAGCACATTAATTAGAGGCATAAAGTGTGAAATGTCAACAAATTAGCTCTACAAAGACTGTAATTATAGCACATAAAAGGATAAAAGGTGACTTATTTTTAAACTATATATTTTATCAGAAAAGTGTGTATGTATACACTAATTATATTATAATTATATTGGAAATTGTAATTGATATTTGTGTTACAATAAAATAAATATTCTATAAATGAATATTAATAATATAAAATATTTTATATTATTTCACATATATAGATATACATTTACACACACACATACACACACACAAAAATGTATATAATTACATATATATTAAATATCATTATTATATTGCATTACAATCCATAAAAAAAATTAAATTATTATTATATAAAAAAATTGAATACATAAACTTTGGCATATATATATATATATATCCAAATATACAATTACAAATATACATGAATTATTAATTAATATATAGCCTATTATATATATTGAAGTTTTATATTTTAGTTTATATATATATATATATATATATATATTTTTTTTTTTTTTTTTTTTTTTTTTTTTTTTAAGATAAATAGATAAAAATAAAGAAGGTAACCTAAGATTAAAATTCAACTAACTATACTACATACTAAAAAAATATGTATCATCAGGATTGCATATTAGCATATGCACACATACAGAAGAACACACTATTACATTGCAACAAACTAATTCTATTGATCTAATTGTACACTGAAAATACAGCTGCAAAAATGATCATTGCATGATAATCCAGCTTTAACACCATGTTCCTCCCGGATCTGATTTGTCAAATCTGATATGTTAATGGTAAAAAGTAATTTTTTCGTTAGTGCAGAGACTCCCTGTGCAGCCAGCAATGAATCAAAATCCAGCTGCCGTGGAAAAAGTGGAAACTGAATCATCACTTTTAGTAGAGCAAAAAAAAAAAAAGCATTCACGTAAAACTCATTGCTCAGATTTGATATGCAGCAGTAAATTGGACAAAATTATTCATTTGAGATGAGGGCCTGCTAAATCTATCAGTCTGTTATTCTAAGAGGCACTAAATAATGAAATAAATGTTCACAACCTCCAGAAAGCCGTAAGGCCTTATACCTGATGTTTTAAGAAGTTTTTCTTATTTTTTATCGCAGCTCACAGCGAGAGATTTAACAGGAGTTTGCACATTGCTGCGAGTTACAAGAGAGGAACGTCAGATCATATATCAGCACTTCTAGTCTACATTAAGATTATTAACATCAACACATATTGTTTTACTTTCTGTCTGTCTGCTGTGTCTGGAGTCAAATGATCATGTCATCAGAAAGGCTACTGACAAAATAAAAATGAAAATAAAAGAATTCAAGGCCAGAATGAATACAAAAATAAAGAGTGAATTGTGTGTGAGCGCTTTGGTCATCTGTAATACATGTCTTTGCCACCAGAGGACATCATGAACTCTTACATTTAAAGAAATATATGTGTGTGTGTATACTTAAAATATAATATTATACAATAACACAAACAAATCATACTAATAATAATGCATTATATAATAATTATATAATTTATTACTAATTTTGTGTGCATATCATTTTAATTATTTATATATATATATATATATATATATATAGTATTAGAATAGTAATACAATAATAATAATTATTATTACTAATACTAATACTCTAATTCTATATAAATTGTATATATTATTTAAATGTATAAATACAAAAGCCACCAAAAGGTTATTTAAATTCATTACATTTTCAATCCCTTTATTTTATAAATATATAAACATAAAATAATAAAATATTTGCAATAACAACAATACATTACATCCATATATATGTAAAATGTATGTGTGTGTGTTCGTAATACACACATAAAATATATTACAAAAAATAATATGATATAAACACATTTGTATGTATAATCAGATAGGTGAATCATTATTATTATTTGTATATTTTTATATAGATAGATTTTATCTATAGGTCACTAAAGACTATTGAAAACAATGATTGTGTTATACAAGGTTTATACTTCCGTCAGGCATTTGTTCACATGAATAACCTTAATTATGACCAATAATCTCCCAGTATTTAAACAGCAACAATGCAAACCCTCTAATATAGACTTTCCGTGATCATCACAGCCGGTTTACGACCTACACAACATCTTGACATGCGATGAGTCTGCGCTCTACAATAACACTCGTTTTTCTGCCAGCCGAGAATGTGACGGCGAGTCAAGCTAATCCAGACACACGAGTCTCCAGTAAACTCAGCGGCACAGAGAGTGTTTCTCCCAGAGCTGTTTACTGGAGTCATTGAGCGGCTCTTCTATAATAGGCAATGGAGATTGTGTGTTTTATTTAGAGAAGGCGTAAATAATTATTGTTTTATGGCACAGGTTGAGCCGGTCTGTCAGGATGTCAGAGAGCTGCGCAGATCAACCCTGGAAGTGAACGACAGACTGATGCGGCCCATATGTGATCTGAACAGGTGGCCTGCTGGTTAATGACCTGGGCTGCTAACTGATAGGTTGTAGGTTCAAACCCCATGAGGACTGAACCTGTAATGAATTAGACCAAGACCTAGACCAATACCAAACCACCAAGAACAGGTGGGCCAAAAACTAAAACTGTCAAAATCATTTATAAAGTTTTCAGTTTTGTATAATAACAAAAATGTACTTTGTACTTATAAAAATCTAATTAAAAATAGTCAACTTTACTTGGTATTTTGGCAACTTATTGTAAGACTTCCAGCTTTATTTCCGTAATGTCTTGTCTGACTTGATTTTTCACTTTTGAAAAGCAGTATGAACATTTTTATTTTCTAAGTATCCATAAGCTTTTCTCACTTTTAAAAAAGATATTAGGATATATTTTAGTACTTTGTATACCCATTAAGCTATTAGAAGTATGATTGCACTCATACTTTTTTTATTGTTTTTAATTTTTTTGTTATTTGCCATTTTTATTTGAGTTACAAATAGATTACAAGTGGGTCATAAAGGAGTAAAACACTGTAAAAAAGAAAAAAAAAGTAATAAAATATGATTAAATAAATAAATAAAATTAAGTAGATTCAGATAATAGCATATTAATGCTTTAAATAAATGAATAAACATTGGACTTAACAGTACTGAGCGGAAAACAAATGTAATAATAGAAACTAGATTTTTTTCCTAATAATATAATATTTCCACAATATACATGAACTGGGATACATGGTTTTAAATGTTAGGATTGGTCCCTTGCACAAAGTGTATGATGTTAGGGGGTTATTAACACATAAAGGCCTGGTTTCACAGACAGGGTTTAGCTTAAGCCAGGATTAGTTTATAGTTCAATCAGGACATTTAACTCATTTTTATAAACATGCCTAAGAAAAAACATTACTGGTGTGAATCTTAAGACAAAACAAACGCACTAACATGTCTTAAGATCAGTCAGTGCGAGTTTCTTTCAGTTGAAACACCTCAGATTTACATTTTAGTCTAGAACTAGGCTTAAGCCTTGTTTGTGAAATCAGGGGAAAAGCTTGAAAAACTTTAATTTAATGGATTCTTAGCTTTTCATCGCCTTCCTTTAGGAAGACCAGTGTAAAACTCTGTACTAAAACAACAGAGAAGAAACCCTTCCTCCTCACAAACAGACACAAGATGGCAGTAAAGTCCTACAAAGATTCGAGGGAGCTTCTTTCTCAATCGAGCTTCTTTTATCTCGAGTTTTCTGTATGGTTTTCTCTTTTCATTAACATTTTAAACTCCATGTATCCCTCTTTGTGCTTCATTAACACATGATGAGCTCCCACATCACATTTGTTTTGACTTATGAGCTGTTGTACATTCAAAACTTCTCCTATAATATTTTAATCAAAGGTGTCACATACAAACGACAAATTTATAAGCCTTTATGAAGCTCAACATTAAGTCTGATTTCACTTCAACGGTTATTTGAGGGAAGAGCAGACTCGCTGACTGATGGTCACCTCATTTCTGCGCCTTACACGCTAAGCTAACTTAACACAGCGTGACCCAAGCACTCTAATTAGCACAAATACGATGCAGAGAACTATTTTGTCGATATATATAATTTGTGGTGAGGTAATAAAGCGTCTTACCTCAGAAGCCCGCCGTCCGCCTGCGCGCGCAGCTCCGTTGAGCGGGAAAAATAGCGTCTCGTGCGCCGATTCAAAATAATGCGAATAATCGTGTTTAACTTGCGTGAAAACCTTGTTAGTCGCAGTAAAACAATGACCTGCTATTAAAAAAAACTCTATTTGTTAAAGTTAAAGGATAATGTTCCACAAACGCTGCGATGAGGCCTGTAAAGATACTTTCACTACCCGTTACAGATTTTGGTATATGATACAACTTAAGATAAATAATAAAAAATGTGGTCTGTATTGTTGAATATTTATTTGATGTTGTGAATGAGCCTAATGTAGCCTACAGTATTTTCAACAAGATTTCTGGTAAATTCATATGACATGTAACTATGAAGGGCCCTTAAAGGTGCACTCACTAGGCTACATTTACCCTTATTAGTAGTATTTTTATACACATAAATAAATTATTAGTACTTTTACATTAATGCCCTTACTTACAGTGGACGTCTATGAGGCAGGACAGCTGGCGAATATTAACCCTGAGATGAAATAATATTCAGAAATGCAGATACTGATACTTAAATGGACACAAAAGTGCTGAAATCTCGATGCTAATGATGTAAGACCTTATACTTGCATAAAACAATATAAATATCAGTTGTCTCTCTAAATCTGCCAATAAAATTCTTTGTAGATGTAGGTTTTTCGGCAAAGTTTTGATCATGTTGCTCATGTAGAGGTCTAACAAGACATATAGCCTTCTCTATGCATGTTTACAGTATGTCTATGATTTGAGTCAGGTGTCTGATATCAGTGTCTCTGTTATCATGCTGTTGACTGACAGCTCAGCGCTGTACTCAGTAATGTACTGTTGTCATTTAGAGATAACTCATGCCCCCAAAACAGCACGGCCATTATAAATAGCTCCTTTATTGTGACTGTTTCATATTTCAGGCTAAAATTAGATGCAGGACATGTGGCTGGAACTAAACAGGGAAGCATCTTAACATTACATCTAAATGCAGAGTGATTTCTTCCAGCTATGCAAGGACAGATTTTCATTATGGCTCTCATTACAACGGAGAAACTTAACCTCTTGCCCAGCGCCAGATTTAGCGTCAACATTACTGCTTCTGTTTACCCTCTGTTTACTGTGGATATAACAGCCATGACTCAAGACACACACTAAGATGATGTTGTCTGTAAATAATGAATGGATTCTCAGGAAATAAGTTGGTTTTAATTTGGTAATTAATGCCTGTAATACCAGGGGCGGTATATAAGCAACATAAACTAAAAATAAAACAATAAAATTAAAATAAAATTAATCAATTAAATAAAATTAAATAAATCATAGAACATCACTGTGCATAATAAATAAAAAAATTAAAAATAAAGTAAAATAAAATAAACTGTGCAAATAAAATAAAATGAAAAATATTTGTTAAAAATAAATCTACATTACAGTTTGATTCCTGAAGCTGAAGTATGACCTCTGTTCCTTGAAAAAATATGATAATAATATATTCATATCAAGATTTCAGAACATCCCTACATAACAACAGCTTAATGTGTAATAAACTTTCATCTTTAACTTAGTTTTCATAAGTATTGCATAAAACAACATCACTGTTTTAACATAACTTATACTAGTCTTTGTTAATATTTTATTAATATTTTATTTTTATATTTTCCAAATTTTTTTTGTAGTTTGAGTAGGTTTTTTTTTTTTTTTTCACTACGTCTGCACTATTTTTTTTATTTATTAACTATTTTTAGTTATTTGCCTTGGCAACAAGCTAAAATTGTTTTCTATATTAGTTAATGTTTATTTTATTTCAAGTAGCAAATGTATTATTTTTAATAGTTCTAGTTTTATCTTTAGTTCCCGCACTAAAAAACTTTTTCTTTGTCTCTAATCATTAACATATGTCAAGCCGAGGTACTAGAAAGTATGAGGCATGATTGCCGCTACCTCCAACTGACACATATTCATATTTCAAGAGCAATTTTTATCTCATGACCTGATTATTTTTACGCTGACCTTATGGGATTACGTGTCTTCATTGTTGCATTTTTAGAGTGTGATATACCAGCGCTGCTCTGCTTGTTAAAGTCTGCAGCTGTTGTCTCCAGAGACGCCCACCGAGGTTTCATATAGAGCCACTTCTGAGTGAAAGTATCTCTAGAGCTTATTCCAAACAGGACAGACCCGGCAGGACGGCCTGAAGTGGGGCACAAAGACGCACAGCAACAGTAACCAGCCAAAACACACTTACTGTATACATGAGGTTTAAAAGTGGAAAGCAATGACATTGTTTAGGAACAGCATGTCTCATCCTGTTCGGCTCTCATTAACAACATCTTTAACATGTTTCTTTACTGAATCGATGGAAGTGAAGTGAGGAAACTTATTTCACCTCAACTTATCTCGCTTTAAATACAAATGCATTGCTCTTTTAAAGCTCACAGGAAGTTATTGGTTGTTTCGTTAAACACCAGTAGTTTCTTTGAGAATCTCAAATGAGCGAGCCGTTAACATTAAAATGAAACATCTTAGATGAATTTGATGAGAGATGTTTGAGTTCATGTTGAATTGTTGGGGTTTCAGTTGCTCAGTTGTTTCAATTAAAGAAGTTTTTGGGATTCGCTTTTATTATTTATTTGTTTACAGTTAGCACATTTACCTTCAAATTATCACTGTCATAATGCAACACTATCTTTTTCTTCAATTCTTAAAATATAAATAATATAAATATTACAAAAAATATATGATTATTATTTTAGTGTTTGTATGTGTGTGCATGTGTATAATCCAATATATAAAACAATGAAAATTATGATATATTAATTAATTTATATTTAAAAATGTAACTATTAATTTTAAAGTGTATGTGTGTGATGTTTTATATTTAAAACAAATTAAAAAATTAAAAGTTTTCTGTTTAAATTAATTGCCATTTTGTTTTTGTTTTTTCTCAGCCAAAAATCAGTATCACACATTTTTCCCTGATTTACTACATTCATCCACTAAAACGTCATTCAGTGTACTTACTTTTTAAAAATTTGCCACTATCCTAGGTTTTATCCATTTGTCAGTAAGATTTTTTTACTCATTTAAAACACAAAATGTAATATGCTTCCTTTTTCCTTTATATATTTTAATATGTACAAGTCAGAATAAGCATTTTTACATAAATATTGTGTTACACTGAATGACAATGTAACATTTCAACCAAATTTTCTCCAAAATCTTATTTGAAACCCTAACACTTTACTTACATTAACATGCTCTCTATGGACATAAAATCACTTTTGTGAATTCTTTTGATGCAGACAACCTGACGTCTTGACTTTTCACTAAAAAAATATTTTTAGTCATTTGATGTTGGGGTGAAGATGAATTACCTAAATGATTAGAGTCAAATGCATTAGGATGTCTTCGACACTCAGGTCTCAGATCAGTGATTCACAGAGGATCTCTCAGATCAGATGCTGTCTGCCGTCAAAACAATCTCAAATGTCAGTCATGGATGTCACTGCCAACTCTTCCCTCTCCAGACTTCTGACATCATCTGACATCGCTTTTATAAAAGGTAACAGAATTAGGATATTTTAAGCGTAATTCAGTCACGGCACACTTTAGAAATGTCTCTGTGAAAGGCGGGACAGCTGACCCTGAATCAGACGCCCACAGGGGTGCCATTAAAGCCACATGCTTCAATTCCCACGACACAAACCCTGGAAAGAAAACACACGAGTGACAGATCAACATCTCAGTTCTTTTCTCCCAGTGTGTCAGATCTTTCTCCTGAGACCCAAACCTCATTTGGGTCAGTTTGAGTGGAGCTTCGTCACAGTTAAACTTCCCAGCGGAGGCCTGCAGTGAGTCTCATGAAAGCTCCTCCTTCAGTTGTCAGAGCTTTGCCTAATACGTCCATAACACGGCAGCGCTGTGATCACGGCTATTCTAGTGCGGACCACTGACAGCAGCCATTGGAGCAAATTAATGAGGCGGGACTCTCATCACTTCTAATTAGAAACCACACTAAAAACTATTTTTGGCCTCTGTTCCTATGGAGAGAATTCATGCCTCCCACTCGGACAATCCCAGCAACAAATATAGACGGAGTCTGTGACTCTGAGAGTTAGGAGGAATGAGTACCACACTTTTACAAACATTTTTATTCATAATAGGCATTATGTATTACAAAATAGATTTTTAAATATTCTTTAGAAAACTAAATTTGTGTTTGTTCATGCAAAATTATATCATTTGTATTACAATCAATTAAATTATACATTTTTATAAATGTAATATTTATTACATATTTTTATATGCTTTAGTATTTATAATTTTTTGTATTTGTTTCTTATTTTTATATACTTTCATTTACGTTTTTTTTATTTTGTTATGATATTTTGTAATTATTATTATTATTTTATATTTATATTAAGCTGTTAAACTTATTTCAAATAGCTGCCAATTTTATTTTATTTTAGGCAAAAAAATTATAAAAATAAATTGCATTTTTAAAACAATTAATCGATTAATTAATTAATTAATTAATAAAACATAAAATAAAATTATTTGAGACGCAGTCAGGGCAACATTTAAATGATTAAAAAAGTATTACATATATATATTTGTAATTTTTAGTAGCTTTTGTTGTACACACACATATAAATATACATAACCTACCAGAAATTACAAAAACACACAATAAAATGACTACAACTTTAACTAAAATGAAGATGAAAGCAAAAAAATATTGTATTTCAATGATACTAAAATACACACACACTCACATACAGTATATACATACATGCTTTAGTTTTAGTTAACAATAACATCTCTGGTTCTGAGCAGATTGTATTGCGTTGCTATGCACATGCTGTTGTGGGCCATGGCTGGTTGCCAGGGTGTTGCTATGCAACTGCTGATTTATTTTATTTTATTTTTTATCATGTTGTTGGTTAGATTTTTGCTCAAATAGAAATACAGTATGAAAAATAGTACCAGTGATGCTCATGTGATGCATCAGTTTCTCTTGAGCTTTATAAACACTAAACAAGTCATTCAAAATCATTTCTTTTTTGTGGTTTATTTCCAAACCCCACATTACAAAATAACAGTGTTGTGAACTCTGACATTTAAAGAGAGCTCTTGGCTTACAGGAAGACACTTTACCAAAGCAGGTCATGCAAAAACTGTGTGGAAGGCCTCCAGCGTAGTAGCACCTTTGTGGGAAAATAATAAATTTAAAAAAGAAAATTAAACGCTTTTTTTGTTTGTTTCTTTTTCTTTTTTGAAGTCAGTGCAAAAATATAAACGATGCATAGAAATCCATTAGCAAATGTCTGCGGAGCGCAACCCAGAGAGTTTTTGCCCTTGAAATCCTGGAGGCGGATTCAGATGGTCCGGGTCGCGCTCGTACAAGCACAGTGTGACACAAGTGACATTAAACCAGCGTTTGAAAATAAAAATACACTTTGCATTTGGCTGAACATGAATGGAACAGAATATTCACCTTTAGCGAACCGCAGAAAATTTACAGGAAAGCTTAAAAGATTCAAAATGTGCTTTGCATTCAGTTTATATCATCCAATGTTTTCATTTAATAATATATCTTAGGAGGTTGATTAGGAAGCCCGTTTCTGCCACGGAATAAAATAATAAAAAATTCAGACTTGCAATTCTGAAAAAAAACAAGTGATAAACTCCTTTTTTGAAACCATTCTGTTTCTCTGTAATAAAAATGTACCTGTGGCTTTTTCTAGGAAAGTAAAGATCAGAATTGCAAGATATAAACTCAGATTAGCAAGAAAAGAAAAGCAGTTGTGAAGTAGAACTAATTTTTTTCTCCTTTTCTCTTACAATTCTATGAAAATATAAACTCACAATTCAGAACTTTTTCTCCCAATTGTATTTTTTTTTTTTTTTTGCCCCAGGAATTAAAAATAAAAAAAGCTTTTTCTCACAATTCTGACTTTTTTTTCTCCTAAAAGGAAAAGTATGAACTGGAAATTTTTCCTCAGAATTCTGAGTTCTGCTTTTTTTTTTTTTTTAATCCACCATGAAATAAAACATTTACAAAAAAGGTAACTGTGACTTCTGTATTCTGTGAAATAGAAGATAGATAACTAGGATATAAACTCTGACTGCCTGTTTACTCAGAATCTCAGAATTTTGTTCTTGTTTAATAAAAAAAAGTTCAGAGTTTACATCTTGAAATTCTGATTTGATTTCTTAGAATTGTTAGAAAAAGTCAAAATTCTGAAATAAAAAGTTGCTAATCCCGTGGCCAAAAAATAAAAAAAGCTTACATATCCTGAAGCAAGAAAGAAACACAAAAAAGGAACAAGTAGGTTGTTTTCTGAAATTGGCACAGTGTCTGATCTACTGCTTTAAATATGATCATTTTTAATCATTTCTAATGGCCTGATCAGTAACGAGTCAGAATAATAGGTGTGCTGGTTGGGTTTGTATAATAATAATAGTAATTAGAATTATAAAGTCTAATTTCTTGCTTTCTTGCTTTGTCTAATTTTTAATACTATATATATATATATATATATATATACAAATATAGGGATACAATTTCACTGAAACCATTCAAGGTAAAATTTCTAGTTGCTTTTCTAAGAGCACTACTTGTTTTAGTTCAACAAAAGTGGTAATATGCAAGTTTTCAAAATCGTACGGTCAAAGTGCAGGAGGTTTGTGTAAAGCTGAAAAACTAAAATGCGTTATTTAGAAAAACCCTTCATTGTGAAGACTGAGTCCAGGTGAAGAATAATAAACTGTCTTCTTGTACACTTTGCATTTCAACATTTAGACGAGCCCAGAGTTTTGATTTTTCACAGCGTTTCAGTTCTGTTATGAAACAAAAGAACATACTGTGTGATTTAAAACGACACATAACCGTCCTCTGACTCTTCAAACACACAGAAACACCTCGTGCTCCGGTTTAAAGCCGTTACCTTTTCACACACTCAAAAACTAAATCACAAGAAATGAGTTAAGGCACCAATAGAGGCACGATTCTTACGTGTGCGCAAAAAGCTGAACTTCACAAGCGTCCATACATCCTTCTGGCCAGTTTGAGGTCATGAGAGAGTCAAACCGTTAAACACAGTGAAGCCCAAGAACATACAAGCGTAATATACTTTAGATACGATCCCATTCACACAAACACACACCTACAGAAGCAGAAACAGACCGAATGTGCAACGCTGACCAAACTAATACGAAAACAAACAAAATAGCTCGTTAATTGTCAAGCAAATGATTTGAGCTATATTTCAATGATAATATAGTAATACAGTTTCGTTTTCATCTTGTCGTAATCATGCAATCGGTTATTTTTAAAGGACATTCAAATGAGGTTTGTTCTGATTGTCAGCGATACTAAAGACATAAACACACATAACAAGCATCTGAACATATACACTACCATCAAACGTTTATGAACAGCATGATTTTTAATGCTTTTCAAAGAAGTCTCTTCTGCTCACCAAGATCCAAAGTACAGAAAAAGCAGAAAAATCATGAAATATTTTACTGTTTAAAACAATTATTTTCTATTATAATGTATTTTAAAATGTAATTTATTTCTGTGATGTTCAGCATCATTACTCCAGTCTTCAGTGTCACATGATCCTTCAGAAATTATTTGAATATGCTGATTTTCTGCTCAAGAAATATTTTTTATATTATTATTATTATTATTACCAATATTTAAAACAGTTGACCACATTTTTCAGGATTCTTTGATTAATATAAAGATTACAAAATAGCATTTATCTTAAAAAAAAAACAATTTACACTATACTATTCAAAAGTTTGGAGTCAGTATAATTATTTTTTTTATAGAAATTAATATTTCTATTTTGCAAGGATGCTTTAAATTGATCAAAAGTGATGAAAAAGACTTCTATTATAATGTTACAAAAGATTTCTATTTCAGATAAATGCTGTTCTTCTGAATTTGAACCTGAAAAAAATCCTACATAATAATAATAATAATAATAATAATAAAATATAATAAAAGTTTTTTTGCATGGAGCAGCAAATCAGAATATTAGAGTGATTTCTGAAGGATCATGTGACACTGAAGACTACAGTAATGATGCTGAAAAATCAGCTTTGATCACAGAAATATATTACCTTTTAATGTATATTCTAATAGAAAGCAGTTATTTAAAATAGTAAAAATATTTCAGAATTTGCAGATTTGGTGAGCAAAAGAAACTTCTTAAAAAAAAAAAAAACATGACAAATCTTGCTGTTAAAAAATGTTTGACTGGTAGTGTACAAAGCTGGTTTTAAATGTCGTAAATCAGTACCTAAACGTAAGAAAAACACAAAAGTACGCGACTAACCAGGTGGACCGAAAGTCTCGCTCTCGTTATGTACACATCACGCACTCGGCTGCTTTCCACACAGACGTTATTGCACAGTGAAGCCACCTTAGGTGTATAAAAATAGAGTAAGTACATTGAACCGAGTGAAATCCAGCCTCCTCTGGGGGCTTTAGCCAGCACCAGTGGCCAAGAGCCGTCGAATGACCGCAGCACAGTGTTTGGCTGAAGATCTGTTTTCCTCATCCAGAAATCAAGGATACTCCATCTGGAGAGGAGCCGCTATACGACGGTCTCGAGGCCGGTGAGTTTGGGCGTGAGAATGCGCGGAGTGATGCCGTTGTTCAGGTCTTCCTCGAACTCTAAGAGCTGGCCCATGAAGTTGAGGTTGGGCGAGATGATGGGGCGCCGGGACTTGACGAACTTATAGGCGTCTGTCATGGTCATCCAGGTGTGTTTCATCAAGTAGGCGATGACGATGGTGGCGGAACGAGACACGCCGGCCTGGCAGTGAATGAGGAGCCCCCGGCCGGCCTGGTGCGCCTCTTCTGAGGATGGGAAAAACACAAAAAAACAATGTTTCCTTTACCATATACCTGTTCTCAATAATGTCCTTTTTTACCCTCAGGTTGAATCTCAAAGAAATGTCTGCATGAAACAACCAATAAAATACTATAATTATTTGGTTATAATAATTATTGTTATTAATTATAAATGTTACAATAGTCATTTATATAATTTATTATGCATTATATACAGTGCCCTTCACTAATATTGGCACCCTTGGTAAAATTCACAAAATTGTAACCTATCATTGAAGTAAAACTATCGGAAGTGGGGGAAAATCTCATGAGAAAATAAATGTTCTTCCTTAATGCATTTTGGCTACAATTATTGGCACCCAATTATTGTTACGTCCTTTTCCCAAGATAACAGCTCTGAGTTTTCTCCTGTAACGCCTGAAGAGTTTGGAGAACACCTGATTGGAGAACAGATCATCTCTCCAGATCCTTCAGAATAGCTCCATGATGGTGCTTCTCCTCTTTAGTTCACCTCACTCATTTTCTGCAGAGTTCAGGTCAGAGGTTTGGGACAGCCATGGCAAAAGCTTCATTTTGTGCTCAGTGACTAATTCTTGTGTTGATTTTGATGTTTGTGTTTGGATTATTGTCCCAGTGGAAGACCCAACCATGGTCCATTATAAGATTTCTAACAGAGTCAGTCAGCTTTAGGTTTGTTATCTGTTGGTATTTGAGAGAATCCATGATGCCATGTGTCTAAACAAGATGTCCAGGACCTCCAGCAGAAAAACAGGCCGACAGCATTAAAGATCCAGCATTATATTTAACGGTGGGCATGGGATACTTTTTATCCCTTTTTGTCTTAAAACAGTTTGGTGAGTTTGCTGCCAAAAAGCTTTTTCTTGGTTTCATCTGACCATAGAACCCAGGTGGAACCATGGTGGAAATATGGATTTTCAATGCTTTAGCTTTTGTCTTACAGCAACCTCCTATTTTGTGAAGCTCAACAATCTATTGTTTGGTTTTACTCCTTGTAAAAAAATTTAATATGAATGGGAATATACTTCAGAGAGATTTTGCTTTTTATAAAGTCCAGGGGTGCCAATAATTGTAGCCAACATGCATTGGAGAAAAACATTTATTTTAATGTTGAGACGACCCCCACCTCCAGATTTATTTTCACAGCCACCTTTGCTCACTTTTACCAAGGGTGCCAATATTAGTGTAGGGCACTGGATATATTATTTACTTTAGTGCTGTTGAACAATTAATCACATCCAAAATAAAAGTTTTTGTTTACATAATATATATGTGTGTGCTGTGTATATTTATTATGTTTATATAAATACACACACATGCATGTGTATATTTAAGAAAAATATGTAACGTTTATATATTTATATAAATTTTATGAATATAGGTATATGCATGTAAATATTTTCAAAATATATACTGCATGTGTGTGTGTTTATATACACATAATAAATATACACTGTATACACACATATATAAAGTAAACAAAAACTTTTATTTTGGATGCAATTAATCACAATGACAACACTAACATAATTTTTTTTTTTTGCTAAAGTAAAATGAAGCCTGTTGTCTTGGCTTCCTGTTTTCCTGAAATGCTGTCGTACCGATGAACTCGAAGGCCTCCTCGAAGTACTGCCGCAGGTTCTGCTTGTTGCTGTCGGTGGCGGGTAAGCGCTTGTACTTGAACAGGCCGAGCTCGTAGTGGTAGAGCGGCAGGTGCGTGGTGACGTTCAGGATGAAGCCGATGTCCATGCGCTGCATGAGCTCAAGGTCCTGAGCGTCCCGCTCGTTGCCCAGGTACAGGAAGGGCAGGATGGCTGTCAGCTCTGCGTTCTCGATGTCCGGCGTGGAGGGCAGGGAATGAGGTAGCGCCCCCGACAGGCCCACTGCGGTACCGCCATCCTGTCCTTCCTCCAGCTGAAGAGAGTGCTCGCACAGATCATCGTGGCTCTGTCGGAAACCCGCGAGGCCTCCTACCAAACAATAAAAACAGTCAATACATCACTCTGGTGAAGATTAACCGTAAAAAATATGGTAACAACATTTTAGGTTTTACGGTTTTAAGTTAAATTTACAGTTAGATACCGTAATTTCATTAACTGATATGTGTTATATGTTAATATACAAACCTATTAAAGTACTGAAATCTGTTTTGTAGCTTTGAAATACATAGTGCTGATAAGCACCAAATGCAGGCGGTGATAAGAAAGTCACATGACAAACCAAAGCAGCTTTTAAATATGAACATATATAGAAGGAGCTCAGTGTCATTCACACAAACACTAAACACCATCATGGTGAGACTCATTAAACTGAAATATGTAATAAACGTAAACATTTGGTCATTAATTACTTACCCTCATGTCGTTCCAAATCTGTAAAAGCTTCATTCATCTTCAGAACACAATTTAAGATATTTTAGATGAAAACCGGGAGACTTGTGATTGTCCCATTGACAAACAATTACACTCTCAAGGTGTGGAAAAGTATGAAAGACTTCGTCTGACTGCTCCATCTGCAACGCTATGAAGCTATGAGAATACTTTTTGTATGTAAAGAAAACAAAAATAACAACTTTATTTAATGATTCAGCAGCATAACATCACTGTAGCACCATTTTGGACAGCCTCCTCTGGATGTATGGAGCATTCAGACTACGTCTTTCATACTTTTCTATAATTGTCTGGCAGTAAATGGACAATCACAAGCCTCCTGGTTTTCATCTAAAATATCTTAAATTGTGTTCCGAAGATGATGTTTTTATGGGTTTGGAACGACATGGGGTAAGTGATTAATGACAAAATGTTAATTTTTGGGTGGAGGAACCCTTTACTGCGTGACCCTGGACCACAAAACCAGTCATAAAGGTCAATTCTTTGAAATTGAGATTTATACATCATCTGAAAGCTGAATAACAAAGCTTTGCACTGAAGTATGGTTTCTTAGGATCTGACAATATTTTGGCTGAGATACAAGTATTAAAAATATTGAGATAATCGCCTTTACAGTTGACTGAATTAAGTTCTTAGCAACGCAGATTATCAGTCAAAAAAAGTTTAGATAAATTTATGGCAGGAAATTTACTAAATATCTTTGTGGAACATATCCTATAACATCCTAATGAAAATGGATTTTAACCCTTACAATGTATTGTTGGCTATTGCTACAAAAATACCTGTGCTACTTATGACTGCTTTTGTGCTCCGGGCTCACATGTAATATTGTTTTTAGTCCAGGCTGATGCGTGCTCATCTGTTTCATAAGAGACGTGTGTCCTGTTTTTGAGGTCAGGTGACAAACACACTGAAGGATTTGCATGTAATTTGCATTTAAGGTTGAATAATTTCCAGATCGCGTTACAGATCTGTCTTATTTGCATGCAGGATGATTAATAGTATCTCCAGAGATCAGTCAGAGCTTATCACATACTTTATTAGGTCACAAATTCACTACATACCAGAAACATGGCAAACAAGAAACTCCAGACATATAATATATAATTGAAAAGTATTAAATAATAAATATTTATAAAATCGATATATATAACTAATTCTGACAATATAAATGATAATGTATTATTTCTATGTAATACAAGACTACATATAATTACATTAGGTATTATAAATTTGTATAGTAATGTTTTATATTATTATATAATCTAATTTCAATTTCCACTTTAAAATCTAATCTAAACTCCATAATGAATGAAACAATAATTTATAATGTTACAATATAAAATAAAATACAATCTTATATATTATTATTATTATAGAAGTTATAGTTATATACATTATATACAGTATAGTTGTAATCATAATACCTGATGTC
>JAUCMR010000052.1:19423201-19433632 GCA_032357425.1 Enteromius argenteus | reverse complement strand
CACTTTTGTCAGATTTTTTTTTTTTTTTTTATTAGCTAAACTTTTGGTTTGTGTCCATCTGAATCTGATAATCACAGAGAACTTTTTGTTTATTATATGTTTAATGTAAAACTAGGCATTAGTGCATGATTAAATAATATGAAAACAAGCAGATTATTTGCAAAATATAATTTACATTTATTTTTTTTTAATTTGTCTAATGGTGAGGAGAAAAAAAAACATATATACACATTTATTTTTAGATAATATTTTATATTCTAATTTCATCTAGTTCTTTTTTTAATAGTCAAGATACTAGTATACAAGTACTTGATAATTGTTTAAATGTAGTTGATATTTTACTTCCGAAAATTTCTGATATGTTAAGTTTAAAAATATTTTTTCAGCAGTTTTTGAATCACTTTTCCAAAAATATTACATTTTAAAAAATGTAATATAAAATATTTAATTTTAATTAATTTAATAACAAAATTGAAAAATTCATAATAGTGCATTATTTTCAAGTTAAATTTAGAAATCACATCAATGTTAATAACTACTATTGATTTACTATTGAAACAGGGCCGTACACATGTTTTTGTAAATACCGAGGTCTCAAAATGTAGATTATTTGGAGGGGTTCGGGGGCGTACTCTCCCGAGGAAATTTTGATTTTTCTGACTTAAATGTGTGCATCTTAAGATGTTTTAAGCTCCTAAAATTGGATAATAATATAGGTTTAAAACCAAGTCAGCAGGCAGTAGCATAAATTATTTTCCGAGATAACAGATTCTTAAACATGAAAATTAGATTCGATGTTGCAATGAATGATCCATGCTCTGGAAATAGAGAAGGTATAGTTTGTTTGTTTATTAATTTAATAAACTCAAGTTAATTCACATTTTTAATTCACACTGAGAGAAGTTTATCTTTTCCCGTATGTTTAAACTAATTTTTACAAATAATGGGCATTTTTACCTTTTATAAAGTGATTTTGTTTTTTCTAAAAGTGTCCATTATCTTTTGAGTCAAATTCTTATATTTAGTCAGTGAAATAGAATAGTAAGACACTGGACTATTACCAAGCAAATGAAATCAACACAAAAGCTGTATCTGAAGTGGCATTTAGATGCATTTCTTCTGTTTAATCCAAAATTAATTAATTTAACTGCAGTTACAAATGTATAAATATTGTTTTGATATATTAAATATAAAACGTTAAATACTGATATTTGAAATGATTTAAAACATGAAAAAGTCGGAAAAATCGAAATGTGAAATTAAAACCGCCAATTAGATGGCAGTAAATCACTCTTAATAAGTGAGTCATTCAAACGAAACACCGTCGTGTTGCTCAGAGACGCAAAACAGTGGCTGTTTGGATTGATATTTGTTGAAAGCAAAAGAGCAAAGATGGGCAATATTATGTCTAAAAGTCTCTTAATGAACTTTTTGTTTATTGAGCTGTTGTAAAAAAACAAACAAACTCAAAACACACTGTAAATGTAAAACATTCGGGGCTGAAGCCGCTCCGCCCCTGTCTTAAAGTCTCTTAAAACATTTTCTTTACTTTTAAAATATATTTTGCAACATCTTTTCTCCACAGTAACTGAAAAGCAGCTTAGAGACAAGATCCAGCAGCTTCTCAATGAGAAATCTGATGCTGCTAACAAGATCACAGAACTAAACGACATGGTAAATTTCATTCGCTCGTCTTTGACAGGCTTATTGTTTTCAGTAAAGGCTGATGAAGCTGAGCGTTTGTCTCCTTGCAGATAAAAGAGCGTGAAGGACAGCTGAAAAACTCTGAGAAATCACTGAGTTCCAGCCAACAAGAAGTGAAAGGGCTGAAGGTGAATCATCATCCATCATCTATCACAGCCTCAGATTCATCTCTGTGCACATTTTTTTAAAATGTGATTTATTATTTTGCTGACTAGAATCGTCATCAGAAGCTCCAGAGTCAATGGGAGCAGATGTCTGGGAGCATTTCACAGCTCAACCAGAAAATAGTGGACACGCAGGAAGAAAATTCAAATCTTAATGAGAAGGTAAGCTTTGATTACTTGTATTAATTTGTTTATTTTTGGCATTGTGTCAGATTTTTCACAACCTTTTTGTGTTTGTCTCAACCGTAGATTGGCAAAATGCACCAGGGAATCGAAAAATACCAGAAAACACTGAAGAGCTATGACGAGGAGCGAGCAAAGGTAATGTGTGCTGGATGAATTACATGTATATTTCCATGTATTGTTTCTGTCACGGTTATGCAAAACAAATGAAGTGACTCCAACAGTCATTCCATAACAAACATCATGCATTGTTGGATATCCTGTCAATGTTAGCTACAGTAATTAATCAATTACTGTTTTTTTTTTTGTTGTTGTTTGTTTTTTTCAGACCGGAAAGAGAAAAGCAAGCTAAAAATGTATGCGTATTTCTGCAATAAATAGGCGTTTTTGTATTTGTCCAGCTGCTAAATATTTCAGCAGCTGTAAGTTGCTTTTAAATGAGTGCAATAAAAAAAGATAAATTAATTCCATATGGATAATTTCCATATAATGTAAGTAGTAATTTTTAAGTAGAATTTTCTTTTTAGTTTTAAAGTGTTATTTAAAGTTTTAGTAATTTGGTTGCTAACATGAATATTATTAAAATATTTTTTTTTTGTCATTTGAACCTGTATCTGAACATTTGCTTTAGTTCCCTCATGTCCTAAAGATGAAGTTATTAAATATTCCATGTCTCTTTTTTTTTAAATTTATTTTTATTTAATAACAGGTTCATGTCCTCATGGATGAAGCCAAACTCAGAGAAGATGCTCTGAAGGCTCAGGTTCTGTCCTTTGAGAAGGAAAACGGCGCTTTAAAAGAGCAAAAGAAATCTGTAAGTCCTGCTGTCAGAGCTATAAATCTCATTCATCCATCAGTGTCCGCTTGAATTTAATGATATTCATGTTCTGACAGCTCCTCCGTGATGCTAAAGACTGGCAGGAGAAGCACCAGAAACTGAGCGAGGAGATCAGAGTTTATCACAAATCCCAGAAAGAGCTGGAAGACTCTCTGGTGCACAAAGAGAATGAGATTGATGTGAGTCAAACTTGTTGCATATTAGAAAACAGGTGGTCTGGTGGAGCTTTATTTAAATGTTATTGCAAATTATATTTCTCCAAAATATCACGTCGTAAATGCATGGCATCCCATGATTCTCCGGTATCTAGGTTTTGTCCAGCTGCATTGCAGAGCTCAACCGTTTGGGAGCCGGTGATCCTGCAGAACTGCAGAAAGATGATGCTAAAGTCTCTAATGGAGAAGATGCTGGTCAGTCTCTATTTATAACTGCAGTTGTTTTGCTTAAATTGAATCTTTTTTTGTCTTTTATCAGGGGAGTCGTTCATTTGCTTTCAGCAGATGCGCTCATCTAGAGTGACTCATAACGCTTTATTTCTCTGAGTCGGCTGTGATTCACAGATGAAACATGGGACATTCAGAAAGTTGGAGAAAAAAAAAGGAATACTCAAGAAACTGATTGTGTTTAATGTGTCAGTCACAACCGTCCATTTAGGAACTAACTATCAGATCATTCTATTGATTTTAAATTGTGTTTTTGCATCAGTTGAAGAAATAATCATGATCTGTGGCATTTAAATACATCCGCTCCTAATAAGTTAGTTTTAACAAGTGCTGAGGAAATGTCAGGCACTCATAAGATGATGGCAAATCCAAAAATAATTTTGAACTTTAGTGTACATTCAGAATTTGTTCTTCATGCTGCAAGAGGCCCAATGTTTATAGAATGATCTTTTATTGTTTTGTTGCTTGGCAACAATAAAAGCCACTTATTGTGATCTGTTGTTGATGTATTTAATTAGGGCTGTATGATTTGGAAAAAATATTATTGCAGTTTTTCTGACCATTTTCACTGCAATAAGCATTTATTTGTATACACAGTTTAGCTACAAATATGTAGTTTATCAACATGATGATGATGATGATGATAATAATAATAATATTTATTGATTATGATTATTATTATTAGTAGTAGTAGTATTATTATAAATAAGCATAATTCTACATAAAAATATTTAACAAAATAGGATAGTAGTAGTATTTTAATATTGAAACTTAATATTTAAAAACATTTTTAGATATTTTAGTGTAACCATTATATTATTAACAGTATTAAAATTATAAAAATTAAAATAGATAACATTAAACAAAAATAACATTGTTTCACTGTAATATTACAACAGTAGAATATTTGCAAAAAATAATGTAATTTATTTTATGGTAGAATTGTAAAATAACAGCAATAATGTTTCTTTATTTCTTCGCTTTCAAATGTAGTTTTATTTTAGCATTAGGTTTAATAAATCACTTGTGATTTTCAGGTGCCAGAAAGAGCTTTATTACCCAGTATGCGTTCACACACAAGAAGTTGAGGTTTTGGTTTTATTGTTATTTAATTGTGCAGCCCTACATTGTGTTGATTCATTGAACATTGTGTCTTTTATCATTTCGTTGTCGTTTTATACAAGCAATAGGCTGCTTGAGGCTTGAAGATAGTTAGATGAAACCCTCTCCTCTTTTTTTGTTGTTTTTTGTTTCAGAGAAGAAGATGGACACCATGAGACTGCGAATCAAACAGATGATGGACGTCTCCAGGGTACATGCGTCTGATTTAGTTCGAGGATATTCAGCACTCTTATTATTTCTAATGCAGTGTTTCTGTTTGGCAGATTAAGGCGACTCTCAGTGTTATTGAAGACGAGAGGAATCGCTACATGGAGAGTCTCCTCACCGAGCAGAAATCCAGACAGGAGCTGGAGGGTATGAAGACTGATTGTTCAATTGAACATCTTCTGATTGGCTTTCCACATCTGCATCTAAATGCAATGTTGCTTTTTGTTTTTATATATAGAGCAATATCAGAAGGTCATGCATGACCAGATGAATCTGAACAATGAGAAAACACACCTGGAGAACCAGTTCAAGAACCTGCAGCAAAGGCTGGAAATCACCACTGAACTCTACCAGCAGAAAGAGAACGCTCTGCAGCAGTGAGAGATCACACTTCAGAGCACCAATACATCACATCCTAGCATGAGCTAACCCTTCAGAAGGGCACTGATCTGATACACACATAGCGAGTTTTTTTTATTATATAATAATACAAAGAAAACTGAATAGAAAAGCAATAAAGCAAGCTTAGAGGGCTTTTTGCTCAATTGTATAATAAATAAAAAGAAAACTGATAGAATACGTTTTCAAGCCTTAAATGAATTGTAGAGAAGCCACTTTTTTTTATCACAGAATTAAAAAAAAAAAAAGTTTATTGTGACTTTTTATCTCACAATTTTGAGGAAAAAAAGTCAGAAGTGCAAGTTTATGTATCATGCAATTGATTTAAAAAGTCAGACCTGTGAGACTCAAAGTTGAAATAACAATTTTTCCCCCCACAATGCCAAGTTTATTAGACAACTACATTAGGAAGCAAACTAGAAAACAGAAGAAATAGATGACTGATCTGGCTATAATTTCAAAGCCTGTATTTCATGATGCTGGTTCGCTAATATAAACTCACCTGTTGTGTGTGTTTGTAGGAAACTGACTCAGGAGGAGCTGGAGAGACGCGAGAAGGAGTCGAAGCTGTCGGAGGTGGACAGTAAAGCTCTTCGCTCTGAGGAGGAGGTGAGAGCCCTCAAACAGAAGATCAAGGACATCGAGGAGGAGATGCAGCAGAACGAACGCTCTCTGAAGTCTGAGGTAAAAAACATTTTAATGCACAGATTCACTGTTTTCTCAATCAGTCACACTCTTAACTCCCGTCCTTCGCTTTCGAACAGGTGGCAGTCCAGGAGAAGAAAGCCCATGAGAACTGGGTGAGTAATTACCATGCTTCGTGTTTCTAATGAAAACTCAAATCTTTTTGATACTGATAGCTCAATCATCTGTGACCAATTACTGATGTGATGGTACACACAAATGATTAATCGCATCCAAAATAAATTGAGGATGCTGATAAGTTTGTTTGCATAATGTGTATGTATTGTGTACATTACATATATATGAATACTCTCACATACAGTATATATTGTGAAATATTTTCATGCAATTACATATCTATATTTATATTATAAATAAATATTATTCATTTGACAGATCTAATTTATAATTATGTAAATATTAAACTTTTTTTTTTTTTGTATCGCCATGTTTTAATTTTAACTGAACATCTCAGTAACACAGAATCTAGAAAACATGAATCTTGAGTAAAATAAAAAGAATAAATAAATAAATAATTAGTAGTTAATAATAATAATAATAAATAGTTTTTAAGTTGACTAATTGTATGATTTCAATTAATTAAATAATCTATAAGCTTTTTTTTATTTAGGGATGCACTGACTGATGCTGATAGCGTACAATTATTTATTATTAATTAAAATCAGTACAATTAAATGGCAGATAACAAAATTACTAAAGCTTGGCTAATGTAAATACTAATAATATGGTATTAATAAAATGATATTGGCTAATACGGATGCATTTAATCAAACCTACTTATTTTCTGTAGTTGAAAGCCCGGGCCTCTGAACGAACTCTGGTGGAGGAAAGACGAGAGTCGGCCACTCTTCGTCAGAAGTGAGTGTTCGTCAGATCACACTGTTCATGTCTCACTGCTGTTACTGTCAGTGATGTTTCTGATCCCTGATGTTTGTGCATTTTTGAAGGCTTGTGGAATACAGAGATAAAATATCAGACCTGGAGCAAAGCGTGTTCAAACTCAACTCTGGACCTCCAGATCGCCACGTGCCTCCACAGAGAAGAGGTAAGCAGCTTCTGTCCTCTAGTTCACACCTCACAGGGTCTTTAATAAACACAAACGACCTATCAACACACATAAAGCTGACCTGAAATTTACAGAACTTTTAAATGAAAAACAAACATTTTATTTTGTTGCCATGGCAACGTTTATAATTAAAGTTCTTCAGAAACTAAAACTTAAATAAATATCATGAATGCAAAATGGATGTTTATTCAAAAAAACAAATTAAATTGGGAAAAATGCATTCAGTCAGACTGCATTTCATTCTTGTATAATGCAATGTTGTTTTTACTGACCAAAACTTAAAATTCTTTAATTTAAAAAATATACATATGAACTTAAAATTAACTAAAGTTAGATGAGGCTTAAAATAATTAAAACTCAAATAAAAATGAATGATAGAGCATAAAAAAAAACGAATGACTTTTTTCTTATAAAATGCAAGGTTTTTATTGCAAGATAAACTATTAAAACTGTTTACATTCATTGAAATAAGCTAAAAACTTAATAGTTAATATTAAAATTAATAGTTAAATTATTGGAAAAAAAACCCGGTGATGACAATGACAAGACCACATGTAGTCTGACAATCTATTCAAAATTTGTCAATTAAAATAAAATACAATTATTAGATTTCTAACTTAATAGCTAGATAGAAAGTGAAACTCTAAAGTAATCACAAAAGCATATAACACATTACCTAAAACCGAAATTAAAATTATACCTAATTTGAAAATAACTACTATAATGGTATATAAATAATACTAAGATAACACTGATATAATGTAAAGTCCAGAAAGGATACAAGCAGTAGTTTGTTTTGATCTGCCATTTTACCCCTTTACTAATGTTAAAAAAAACCCTCTGCAATAAAATATGCTGTTGTGAGCATATTTAATGATATATGAGCACTCAGTTTTCAATTTTACAGGGAACTATTACATTATTGACATTTTGTTTTTAAAAAGCATTTTAAATGGAAAAAAAAGATAATAATTAAGTACCTTTTTTCTTTTTTAACCCTTTGGGGATGTATGAGTGATCAGCAGTAACCGAGGGTTGTTTGGTCATGTGTGGGTGTTGTTTCTGGTTAAGCAGGTGATTCGTATGGGCCGTCTCCTGTGAGCGGGGGGGCTCCATCTCCTCCTCTAATGATAGAGGGTCCCGGACGCCCCCCCTCAGCACCTGTAGGGCGACGGGGCGAGCCGTTCGGTGAGTCGCCGCTGCCTCGTCCCTCCTCCCCTTCACATCAACCTTATCCTCCTCCTCCTCTCATTTTTCCAGCTCTCCTGTTTTTGAGTCGCCCTGCGTTTGTGTCTTTTTTTCCCCTAAGTTTCTCTCCTCAGAGCACTTCCTTCTGTCTGCACGCTCCTGAACTCCAGCCTCTCATGTATGTCAGTACAAGGTAATTGAGAACGGCTCCTAATCACTTGTGATCTATTCCAGGTCCACGACCCCCGTCTGACCCTCACGGACGCTTCTCAGACCTCGGACACCCGCTTCCATCCAGACCAGGTGCTCATGATACCACCCGTTATAAAGCAGCAGAGAGAGCTGCATTTATGTTTATTTTTATATATATTAGTAAATTATTTTAATAATATTATTTAAAACGCCTGTTTTCTATGTAAATGCATGGTAAAATGTAATTTATTTCTGTGAAGCGCAGCTGAATTTTCAGCATCATTACTCCAGTCTTCAGTGTCACATGATCTTCAGAAATCATTCTAATATACTGATTTGCTGCTTGAGAAATATTTTTGATTATTGTTGAAGATAAAGACAGCTGTTGTACTGAATAGTTTTGTGCAAAATGTGATGTTCTATTTTTCGTGACACTTTAATGAATATAAAGTTCAAAAGAATAGCGTTTATTTTTAATAGAAGTCTTTTGTAACATTATAAATGTCCTTACTGTCCATCCTTGCTGAATAAAATCATTCATTTCTTAAAAAAAAAAGTAATAAGTAAAAAACACACTAAATAGAAAATTATATTAAAAAATAATGACGATTATATTTTTAAAGTTTATTTATTTTTTTGTGATTTGCAATATAGCTGAAATAAAATAAATATTCGACAAATCTTGAAAATATCTTTAAATGAAAATTGTAAGTGTTGACTTGGTAACTATCTAAATAAGTACTAAAACAGGAATAAAACTAAATAGAAAAATGCAACTTTTTGTGATTTCTTTGAACAGAGTTCAAAAGAACAGCATTCATTTGAAATAGAAATAACATAAAACTCTTAACTGTTACTTTTGTTCAATGTGTTGCTTGCTTGCTGAATAAAAGTATTAATTTCTTTCAAAAAAAAAATCTTAAATACTCCATGCAAAAAGTTAACTGCATCCTAAATCTAATATTGTAATGAAAATGCATTTTTAAATATGAATTTTCATCATTTTATTATATTATTTCTTAGTTTTTTTGTAAATGTGTTCTATATGATATATGGTTTGAATTGCACACTTTAAGATCTACATTATACCTGCAATCAAAGATGTCTAAATGTCATTTTTTTCCCCAGAAATGTTTCCTCCGATGACTTCCTCTCCCTGTGCACATGATGGGCCCATGGTATGTCACGTTTTTCTCTGTTTGAGATTTGATTTGAGTGAAGAGATGTGTGTAAGAAACAGTCGTGCATATCCAGATGTTGTCCATTAAACGGCGGTGGGTGTGTTTGCTTTGAAGCAGACGGCCCCGGTCAGTGAGACGGCCGAGGCCTCAGAGCAGGTCTCGTCTGAGCCCACAGAGCCTGTGAGTACAGCGGCTGGGTGCTGGGACGGGTTTGTGCACAGTGTCCGGTTGCTCTGTCAGCTGTTTTTGGGTCTTCAGAGCCTGATTAAACACGTGTCTTTCTGTTCACTTTTTAATCACTGTGTGGGTCTTGTGCTCAGAATGTGGCGGATGTTTAACACAACTCATGTTGGTGAGAGTTACAGCATGTACAGGCCTGAAACACACTCTGCACAAGTACATGAATGCAAAAAAGCTGATTTATTGTGATTTCATAATGCAAAACAAATACTTGATCTGTCCCTATTAGTAATAATGAATATTACCTCCACAGTAACACAAGTGCATGTTAAGTGTGTCAAATTTAATCAAGTGTAAAATTAAAATAAATGAATAGGGCTGTTTCATCTCTGCATGTCCTGCAAGTTTAACATGCATTGGGTAATGCAACATCTGGCACTTATGCTTTTACACATTTTCATAATTTAAAACATTTTTGTGGACCGATGTCAAAAGTTTGAGTTTTAAATTTTGTTTAATATTTTAATAAAGTTTTAATAATCTTGAGAACCCATTAATAATGACTTTAAGACATAAATGTCATTATTGTAACTTGTAGTATAAAATAAAAGTACAGTACAATTGTAATTTACAACACTTTTTAATTATTTTATAATTGAAGATGGATTATTACCTGTTATGATAATTAAGCTTGATGCATTAAAGTGAGTTTGACATCAATATTAATATTGTAACTTGTAGTATAAAATGCAAAGTTATCAAATATTCTATTTTACATTATGCATTTATTTTTACAACCTTAAGATTTTTTTTTTTTATATATAATTGGTCAATAGGCAACATTTTATAAGTATATATA
>JAUCMR010000052.1:19340558-19351125 GCA_032357425.1 Enteromius argenteus | reverse complement strand
AAACAATCAAAAAACATCACTGTTTTAAAACACCAACAATAGAAGCAACTCTGACAGCCTGGTGGAAGTTCCATCAGATCACAAATTCTGCACTCATACCATGTAAATATACCCCAATTTGGAATAACCCTGACCACTTAACTTTCGCACATGGGCAGATAAGGGAATCACACAACTACAGCATATTATTAATAATAATAACCTGGTACCATTTTCCCATATAGCTCAGATATACAACATTGGGAGTAATTGCTTCCTGGAATATTTACAAATCAAATCGTCAATTAAAACAAGATTACGTAATCAACCAATCAATAGACTTTCGCCCCAAATTTCCGAGTTTATTAATATCTTTCTCCAAAATATACAAATTGATATCAAAATCAGACAACGCATTAGCTCTACCAACCACCAAATGGGAATCAGACTTATCCATTACTCCCAATGCTGATTTTTGGACTTAAATTTGTAAAAACATATACTCCATGACTAAAAACGCTAACTTACAACTTATACAGTATAAAGTACTTCACAGAACTCATCTAACTGGGCAGAAATTATTTAAAATGGGTTTCACCTCAGAGACATTGCACACAAAACACTCCTGACACTTATCTTCACGCTTTATGGCATTGCACTTCAATTAAAACATTTTGGGTAAAAGTTACCGACTCACTCTCCAACTATATGGGATGTCACATCCCATTGTCTCCCTCCCTCTTCTTACTAGGTGACATATCCACAATAGATATAAATAATTCATATGGTCAATTACTATTGGTGTTTCTAACTATCGCCAAGAAAACTATCCTCATGAGCTGGAAATCAAGAAATACCACTTACATTTCATTGTGGAAAAATTTATTAATAGAATACATCTCTATTGAAGATCCTCTTTGTCTGGAGTCATTCTCCAACAACACTTTTATCAGTACTTAAACAAGAGATGGGGGGGGGGGGTTAGGAAGAGATAGAAACTTTCATAGTTTGCAGTGATTCAAGAGAAGAACCTTTTTTGGTTCCACAGAAACACTTTCAGAACTATTTTTTTCTTACTGTACAGAACATTTTAATAAACTAAAGATCTATTTTCCACTATAAAGAAAGTAAAGTAATGATTTCATGGATGTTAAAGGTTCTTCATCGAGCCATCGATGCCAATAGGAGATCTTGATTTTTAAGAGCGTAGACTGAATTCTTTCTTTCTTTTCAGGCTTACCAGAGAACAAAAGTTGCACACATCCAAATATGAAATAGTAATCTCCAAATCACCCCGGGGGAAACTCCCAAATAGTGCTGAAGAACTGTTGCACTCCAGTGGAATAATCCATCGCGATATCTCATAAATGTTATTCCATTTTGGACCATCTCTCATTCACGCCCCTGGATTCCACCGTCTGTGGCCCAAACATGGAGCGTTCTCTGATAGCGCACTTTATAAATCATTGCATTGCCGTTCCCCAACCCCCCCCCCCACCCGTCCTCGCTGCATTCGCACAGGAAACAGAGGAAATCTGCTCCTCGTTATTTACTTTTGGGTTTGGTTATTTGATTATCGTCTGTCTGCATGTGCTTTTCTCTGATTGCACGGAGGACGTGCACCTCACTGTTTTTAAAGCCTAATGGGACTCACCTTGAGCCGAATATGCAGATGCTAAAAGCACTCGCAACATCTGGTTGTTGTATTAACGTGTCCGTTGAACTTTTCAAAGGGATTTACGGCCTCTCTAGAAGTCGCCCTGTGGTGAAAAATTCTTGCCAATGGCTTTTGTTCATCTGTGCCTCGCAGTGCCATAGCAACCACTAATTATAGCATTCCATGGATTCCCTTTTAAGACGACGTCGAGGAAGAAAATTACAGCCACCTCTTGGCCCTGTGACCCTGCTGCTCTCATACTCGAAGAGAGCGATATTGGTTGTCGTTTGCTGATGTTTAGAGTATTTAGCATCTTTTGTCTCTCAGTGCACCTGCGTGCACCGGCCGTTAATGCGTCTTTATATTAGATGAATGCATGAAGGCGTCTCTGATTGTGAACAGCTGTGCCTTGGACTCATGATGATGCCGTTTAGGTGTGCTGAAGCAGAGCCTCTAATATGAACATCCATGATGGTTTTGATTTGGAAAAGCAGCACGAAGAAACGTGGCGACAGCTGTGAGTTCCCCGCAGGAATGTGTGTTTGAACAGAGAGATCTAGACCTCATACGGCGTGCGGTTAAAAATACACTTTCATGAAAAAAACATGTCTCTACACAAGTAGTTTTAATCCACTGTTGGGCACTTAAATCTAATCCTGATTTATGGTACTTTTATCTTTCAGCCCTCCAAGGCCTTTCCGGTTTCCTAAAAGGTAAGTTTACTACACTTTACAATGTAATCATTTTCATTCCTTTAAATAATTTAGTTTTTCTGTCATTTAAAATGTAATAAAAAAGAAAAATAAATAATAATAATAATAATAATAATATATCTATATACATAATATATATCTATATATCTATATAAACACACAAAATTAAGACTATAAATATTAAGGCTAAAATACTTTTTAAAAATGTTCATTTTTAATGACAGTGCCAGCATTATACAATAAAAATAATATATATATATTATTTATTTTTTCTATAAAAATGCTTAGAATATCACTTGAAATTATTGCATTTTTTAAATTATTATATTTCAGTACTACTATATATTACATTTCAATTTAAATTAATGGAAAACTCTTAACTTATAAAATTAAGACTAAAATATATTTTTTAATTATTTCATTTTAAATGACATTTATGTATGAGCATTATTTATAATAAAAATATGAAATTCTATTTTTTATTTACATTTACTTTTGTATGTAATTATATTACTTTTTAAAGTTAAGACAGTTTTGTAAAAATTATTTTAAATGACATTGTAAGCATTATATACAATATTAAATTCTATTTTTATTTTTTATATTTATATATTTTTTCCTTTTGTATGTAATTAATAAAAACATTAATAAATAAATTCAGTCAGTAAAATTAAGTCAATTTTATATTAAGATGTAAGTAAAAAATAAAATATATACAAGTAAAAACAACAACAAAAACATGCAAAATATAATGTTCAATGTTGTTTTCATGGTTTGCACTTAAAGAGACTGGACATTATGTAGTAAACAGTGATGTATATGCATATGATGTATGAATCTTCCTTCATTGCAGTTATGCGGAGCTCATTGCTGATTGGCCGGTGGTGGTGTTGGGGGTGTGTACCGTTCTCATCGTGGTTTGTGCTCTGGTCGGTATCCTTGTGCCCGACCTGCCCGACTTCTCAAATCCACTGCAGGTGCGCACGGGAAGCTTTTTTTTTTTTTTTTTTAGATCTTCTTTATAGCATACTGACACTTTCAGCCTCTTATGTTGATTTTGTGTGCAGTTTGAGTGAAGACTTGCTGTTGTTTCTCTTATTAGGGATTTGAACCGAGAGGCACTGCGATAGGCCAGCGACTCGTAACCTGGAACAACATGGTGAAAAACACAGGCTACAAGGCAACGCTGGCCAACTACCCCTTCAAATACGCAGATGAGCAGGCCAAAAGGTAACAGAGTCCACTTCTTATCTGATAACCGTATTATTCATCCAGAACAGCTCTGGATGAGTGACGTAAGCCCAGCGAGGATTAGGAGTCAGGCCAGGATTGGTCACAATTGGTGCGTTTGTGCGATTTTGGTTTTGGAACAGGGAACAATATTTTATATTTTATTTGCAAATATGCATCTTTAAATGCACATTGCTAGATGGACAGCACATTAGAAATTAGATTTAGGTTGCATTTTTTGTTTTTTGTTTTTTCCATGTGCATAATAAAGTCAATGATATTTTGTTATTGAATGCACTGAAAATCAGATTCTTTTTGAGGCCACTTTATGTGCATTTTTTTGCTCATGAGTAGCCGTGCTTGGTAATGCGATCTGTGTTGGCTGTGTCATGACTCATCTGATCCGGATCATTGTGAGCTCTATTACGGATCATGACAGAAGCAGTCTGAGAGAGAATGAGCGTCTGTTAAGGCACGGCTCCATCTCAGCATGTGTATAGGCGTCTTCTCTCTGATTAAAGAGACTTCCTGTCTGTGGAACAGGATGTGCTGTCAGCAGCAGTCCTGCCCTCTGTCAGTAATAATGATAACGGTCATTTCAATCGCAGGTCTGTAATGGCAACAAGTGAGGAGGCTGAAATTGTATGCTGCAGTGCGCTCTGGAATTAATAATTACTGAGGTTTTTTGTTTCATTAAAGCTGTCTAAATCCGACAAGAATCAGACGGCAAGTCGTGAACCACTAGATTATGGTTTTGGGTGACAGGGATTTGAGGTTTTATCTGGATAACTTTCAGCATAAAGAGCAATTGTATATAGACCACATAGCAGATTATTTTATACGAATATAAATATAAATCTTTTTGTTTTAATGATTTTGCTTTTCATGCAGAGCTGTTAAATGCATTGATTTATTTGTAAATACTCTCCTTATCCTGCGTTTCAGTCACCAAGATGACAGGTGGTCCAAGAATCGTAATGATCGAAAGAAAAGACAAGCCGAGTGGGATTTTAGTAAAGACAGTTTCTTCTGTGATGTACCAGGTGAGTCCTGTATTCTGAAAAATCCTGTAAAAACAGTCAATTTCAAAAGAACTGTTTTCTATTTTATTTTATTATGTAATTTATTCCTGTGATGGCAAAGCTGAATTTGGTGTGTCCTTGTATATACATTTCTATAAAAAAAATAAAATTAAATAAAATTATAAAATAAAATGTAAAAAAATTAACCAAGATTTACCAATTTACCTACATATATACCTATATGTATGTATATATAGGCCCAATATGTATATATAGGCCCTATGTTTGTTTACATTTAATATTAACCTAATTAACTGTTCAAAATGTATTTTGTGTGCATTAAAAAATGTATCACTTAATGGTATGTTGACAAAAGTAAGCACAAATATATTAAATACTAGTACTAAAGTGAGACAAGCTGATATTAATCAAATCTGCCATCTAGTGGCTCATGGAGAGAGGCTGCTGGCTTTTTGTTCACTTTCAAAAAAATTAAGGTACAAAAGCTTTCACTGGGCCCACTACACATTGACAGGGCATAAACATTTGTGCCTTATTTATCACTAAGGGTGCATAAAGTACCTTAAATGTACATATTTCAGTACCTGAAGTGTACGTATTAGTAATTTAAAGTATCATATTTATCATAAAAGGTATCACCCAAGTGACAGCTTTTGTACCTTTCTGTGAGTATTTAACCACCAGATGTTGTTTTTCCACAGGTGACAGCTATTCCCGAATCGTATTTGCATCTGCAGAGGGAAAGAACTTGTGGAATATACAGGCAATAAAATCCATGTGCAATTTTGACAATACACGGGTATGTATCATTGCATTGCATATATTGATTATACAATATGAAGATGTCAGAAATGGGTGTTTTACTGGTGTTTTTCATGTCTGGTCCTGTAGGTTCGCTCTCATCCCCAATACTTGGATCTGTGTCAGCGCACCACTGCTGCCTCGTGCTGTCCCAGCTGGACACTTGGGAACTACATAGCCATCCTTACTAACAAGTCCTCCTGCCAAAAGATCACAGAGCAAGATGTTTCCCACACCCTAAAAATCCTGCGCTCCTGTGCAAAGTATTACCACAACGGCACTCTTGGTCCCGAGTGCTGGGATATGACAACTCGTAAAAAGGACCTCAAGTGTGGCAATGTGCCACGGAAGTGTACAAAATACAACGCTGTGTATCAGATTTTTCACTTTTTGGTGGACAAAGACTTTCTGAATCCAAAGAACACAGACTACCTTCCGCCTAACCTCAAGTACAGCATGCTCTTCTCCCCGACGGAGAAAGGAGAAACGATGATGAACATTTACTTGGACAACTTTGAGAACTGGAACTCCTCGGATGGGATCACGACCATCACTGGAATAGAATTTGGCATCAAACACAACTTATTTCAGGACTACCTTCTGACAGATACCATGTATCCCGCAATAGCAATTGTGATCGTGCTGGTAGTCATGTGCATCTACACAAGATCAATGTTCATCACCCTTATGACCATGTTTGCCATTATCAGTTCGCTCATCGTCTCGTACTTCCTGTACCGTGTGGTCTTCAACTTTGATTTCTTCCCCTTCATGAACCTCACTGCACTCATCATACTTGTAGGAATTGGCGCCGACGATGCATTTGTACTCTGTGACGTCTGGAACTACACAAAGTTTGACAAACCCAATTCTGAACTTTCTGAAACGGTTAGCGTGACGCTTCAGCATGCGGCTCTTTCAATGTTTGTCACCAGCTTCACCACGGCTGCTGCCTTCTATGCCAACTACGTGAGCAACATCACTGCCATCCGATGCTTTGGAGTCTATGCTGGTACTGCTATCCTGGTTAACTACATCCTGATGGTCACCTGGTTGCCAGCTGTGGTGGTCCTACATGAACGTTACCTGGTCAACCTCTTTACATGTTCTCGGTCACAACACCAGCAGACACAGGGCGCTACGCCGTTCTGGACGGGCTTGTGCCAGGTGGTCAATAAGTGTCTTTTTAGCATCTCTGAGGCCTCTCGGATATTCTTTGAGAAAGTTTTGCCTTGCATCGTGATCAAGTTGCGCTACTTGTGGCTCTTGTGGTTCCTGGCAATGATGGTGGGTGGAGCCTACGTTGTTTGCGTGAATCCTAAAATGAAACTGCCCTCTCTGGAGCTGTCGGAGTTTCAAGTTTTCCGCTCTTCCCATCCCTTTGAGCGTTATGATGCGGAATATAAAAAACTCTTCATGTTTGAACGGGTCAACCATGGGGAAGACCTCCACATGCCGATCACCATCATTTGGGGAGTTACTCCAGTTGACAATGGAGACCCGCTAAACCCCAAAAATAAGGGTAAACTAACACTCGACACAAGCTTCAACATTGCGAGTCCTGCAAGTCAGGTATGGATTCTCAACTTCTGCCAGAAGCTTAGGAACCAGAGCTTTGTGTTCCAGTCTGAGGAGCAAGACTTCACCAGCTGCTTCATGGAAACTTTCAAGCAATGGATGGAAAACCAAGACTGTGAAGAAGCTTCCGTCTATCCCTGTTGTAGTCAATCCACGTTTCCTTACCGGCAGGACGTCTTTGAGCTGTGCATCAAACGGGCAATTATGGAGCTTGACCGAAGCACCATCTACCACCTTGACAGTAAGACTCCAGGGCCAAGGTTTGACATCAATGACACAATACGAGCAATTGTGCTCGAGTTTCAAAGTACCTACCATTTCACTCTGGCGTATGAGAAGATGCATCAGTTTTACAGAGAAGTCGATGTATGGATTCATGAGGAGCTGAGGGATGCTCCTGAAGGACTGAGCTACGGATGGTTTGTAAGCAACCTGGAGTTCTACGACTTGCAGGACAGCTTATCAGATGGGACTCTTATTGCTATGGCACTGTCGGTGGTAGTGGCCTTCATTGTTATGCTTCTGACCACCTGGAACATCATCATCAGCCTGTATGCCATCATATCCATTGCCGGAACCATATTTGTCACAGTTGGGTCGCTGGTGCTCTTGGGTTGGGAACTAAATGTGCTTGAATCAGTGACAATCTCAGTTGCTGTAGGCCTCTCTGTGGACTTTGCTGTCCATTATGGAGTGGCGTACCGCCTTGCTCCAGAACCGGACAGGGAAGGAAAGGTGGTCTTCTCCTTGAGCAGAATGGGCTCGGCTATAGCGATGGCAGCACTCACAACCTTTGTAGCTGGTGCAATGATGATGCCATCCACAGTTTTGGCCTACACTCAGCTGGGCACATTTTTGATGCTAATCATGTGCATTAGTTGGGCATTTGCTACGTTTTTCTTTCAATGCATGTGCCGCTGTTTGGGACCTCAGGGCACCTGTGGACAGATTCCTTTGCCAAAGAAACTCCAGTGCTATGCCTTTTCAGAGCATACACCTGAAAACCAGTCTAATCAGAGTCAAGGTAAACTCGGTGCTTGCTACACAAGCAAGTACCAGATAGATAATGCAATGAGTGAGGGTCGACCCGAACATTATGAGCTTGAGCCCTTGGCGTTGAATGTCAGGAATGAGGAAAAGACGTCTGATGAGGAACAGGGAGCATGTACGCAGATGCATAATGGCATTACTTCTCACCACTCAACCTTGAAAAGCTGCTCCGACCCAGAAGAACCGAGTCCTGAGATTGAAAATGGCTTACCAGGAACGGAACTTTCACATTTTCATCAATACACGTACAGTGCAAGGTGCACCTGTGAGAACTCCATGCATCAGTATATGAGGGAGCGACAAAGGACTCCTTATCATTCTTGCGGCAACCAATGCCCTGCTCAACAGACCAATCACTTACCTGTGGGTCAGAACCTTCAGTCCTCACGGGATATGATGCACACTCCCACTGACTGCTTCGTAAACTGTGGCCACTTCCAACATTGCTCACACAGCCCAACATCAAGGCCAGCCCCTCACAGATGTTTTCCAGGGGGCTACAGCATGCAAGCAGTGCACCTTTTACATCAGGCACTGTTGTCTGATACTGCAGTGCATGACGAGTCCCACATAAATGCATGTGGCCCCAATTCACCTCTACCAGAGAGCCAGAACTTTCCTTCTCAAGTTCAGTTTCCAGATGTTCAGTGCTGTGCTTTACCTGACACAGCTCGAGTCTGTACTGTTAATCACGACACACAGAAGACAGGGGACCTAGCATTAAATTCCCAGACCCCTCAAAAAATACCATGGAACCACATAAAAACAAAAGTAAATGGCACTTGTGTGTTGCTGCAGGACAGTCGTGAGATTCGCGAAGCGATTCCAGTGGTATCAGAGGAAAGTGTCAATCTGAGTAACAAAGACAATAATGAAAGGGCAGAGCCTGTATCTCCCAAAAAAATTAACTGTTTTAAAAAGACTGCAAAAGCAAAGTGCAATTCTGTAGAGTTTCACAAGCCAAAAACCACCGTGCCTACTATTGCCATTCATTCAAAAGCCTCATCTGAGAGTTTATGCTAACATTTAAAATTAGAGCGTTAGATGGAGAGATCACAAAGTATTGCCATATTAAGATTTAGCACAGAAAAGCAACTGGTTGTTTCCCGACAGGAAAGAGTTTCTTGACATTATGTGCATGGGAATTGTGACATGACGTCAAGGAAAATTTTGTGTGATTTAAGAGGACACTATTTTGACCCAGCATCTTGTATTATTTGGGACATATGTTTTAGATTATTTTTTTAATGTCTGGCCATAGGCCATCACTTTTACATGGGAACAGAAAAACATAATCAGAATTATTTTCCTGCACATTTCATATGAACTTGTATATATTTTATGTGTTGTGTTGTGTATGTATTTGAATCATGCACTTTTTCATTGATGCTGATTGGAATGTTTTGCCTATAAAGTTTTTAATACTTCACATGCAAACTTCAGTAGTTTCTGTGATGGTGAATTGAAAGACTCATTGTGCTTTGCTTTAAAGTTGTCTGCTTGTTTTCCAGTTTCTCAGATAAAACCACTTCCTCCTGCAGTGTGCAAACATTTACATTAGCCTCAGGACTTCAGGGAAATTGAGTCAGTTTATGTGACTTCACACAAAAGAACATTGTTTTTGTCTAATATACTACATGCAGAACTAAGTTTTCTTTTAAGTATCTCTTGTCCTTGACATGAATGGTGTATCTGAGAAATTAGGGATATGTTCTGTTTTTTTTTTTTAAAGATAATCACAAAGTTTCTGTGTTATTTGGTAATATTGGGTGTACCAATAAAGGCTGCTATCTGGTGTAATAATAATATTATAAACCATAATAATTTAAATATATGACATATAATTTAGTGAATTTCAAAGATTTGGCACCGGTTGTAAAAATGTATCCAACGTTTGTCATCTGATTTTTAGCAGTAACCATCTTCTGTATGCCAAGGTTTATACAAATAACAATGTAAAACAGCAATAATTTTTGTCTCATTTTATTTAAAGTCAAGTATATCCCACAGATATCTGAACATGTGAATTGTAACACACAGTATGATTTATTCAACTTAATGTGCCAAAATTTAAAGGGTGTACTATTTACATATGTAAAACATTATTTAAAGCAATTACAGTGTTAATGCAGGTATCTGTTCACCTAGATGTATCTGTAATGTCACATTCCATTGATTTTTACACCAACTGACCGAGAAGTTCATGCTACTGTGCATTTTGGATGATACAAAATAAACTTTTATATCTATACATTATAGTGTCAAGCTTAATACACTTCATTACTGACCAAATGACAGTAGGATGGATGAAAACATCACAGAAAGCAAAAAAACATATGTCCTTTAGAGTTACACTGCCGTGTCTGCATGAACATGTGCTGCTGCAGGGTTGTTTTCAACCACCTTGTCTTTAGCATTTGTTTGCTTAACCTTGGTGTATTTTTTGAGTTTATGCAGAAGTTGGTCATAAAACCACTCCAAGTCCTGGCTGTCATCAGGCCACAGAAGGTACCTTC
>JAUCMR010000052.1:19232822-19243415 GCA_032357425.1 Enteromius argenteus | reverse complement strand
TATACACACACACACACAATAAATAAGACATGCATACAATATATATTTTGAAAATATTTACATGTATTAATATGTGTGTATATTTATTGTTGTGTATATTTGATTTTCATTACCATTTTCCATTCTCTCTCAGTTATGCAGTAAGTTTCCTGTGTTCAGTTTACAGAAAGTTCTTGTCAAACCTGAATCTTCACATACTGCTGATTTTCCTGTAGGTCGTGGGATTTGTTTTCCTGTCATAAAGACATGTGTGTTTGGGAATGAGTCTAAGACTGGACTGCTGGATGATGCTTCACCGGCGGCCAGAAATGAGTCTGAGTCCAGTTCATCTACTCGACAGGCCGTCAAACTCATCTTCTGTGCTGCTGGACTCCAGGTTAGACAATCATCTGACACCACACTGGATCATTTAACTATATGCACAAGTTGATAGTCCTAACAATAATATTTGCAATATCTAGATAGTTTAACAGTTTAAATAGTTAACTATATATACCAGTGCTTCCCAAACCTGCTCTGCACATTTTGCATGTCTCCCTAATCAGACACACCCAGTTTAGTTCTTGCAGTATCTACTAACCAGCTGATGAGTGGAATCAGGTGTGTTAGATGAGGAGACATACAAAATATGCAGGGCAGGGGGTTCTCCAGAAGAGGTTTGGGAAGCACTGATATATACTAACTATAATACTGCATATAGTTTAATTATATGCACAAGTTAATATTAAACAGTGTATAGATATAGATATAGATATAGAGATATGGGTTGTTGACGTATCAATGTTTCCTATGGTGTGAGAGAAGAATGTAAAGAAAAATCTTAATATTCAAGATAAACCTGTCTCATCCTTTTAAAACTCTTAAGAATGGAGATGCATTTTTCTCATGTTATTTGTCAAGATTTTTTTGTTTTACATTTTTGCTGTCACACTATAAGACACAGTCCAATTTATTTTTGTCCACTACCCATATATGTGTGCGTGCATTTTCATATTTTAGTTAACCATTTTATTATTTCATTGAAAATAATGAAATGAAACATGAAGACAGTGCAGCCTATTTTACCAGTGATACTTGTTATTGATTCTCAATAGTTTAATTACAGTATTTTAAGTAAGTAAATTTTTTAAATACTTTAGTTGACGTAATATATATATTTTTGCATTTCAGAAATGAAAATAACTTTGTACAGTATACATTACGATATTTTTTGAGTGTTATTTTATTCAAATAGAATTTTTCATGAAGCTATTTTATTATTTTTATTTTGTGTAATTGTTTTTCTTCACTTTTAAATTGTTTTTATTAAGTACATGACAAAGCCAATACGACATATTTTACCAATGATAATAAAAATTATTTTTGAAAAGTACAAGTAATGAATCTTTTTTGCATTTCAGTAGTTTTGTTTTTGTGTAGTTTTTGTAATTCCCATTTTTCTCAGTATCAATTCTCATTAGATTCTAACTACTATAACTGCAGCTTTTTAAACTTGAAATAATCTTAAGTTCTTTTACTTTGAATACGTTGCACAAGTTTCATTGTTTTCTTCATTGAACTCTTTGCACAAATGAGTAGTCTTTTAGTCATGTGTTCACAATAATATCTACATATAATCATTCGGCTGTCCTGCAGGCATCGTACCTGACGTGGGGTGTTCTTCAGGAGCGAGTGATGACGCGCTCGTATGGCGCGACCGAGGTGGAAGGCAGCGGCGAGCGCTTCAAAGACTCTCAGTTTCTGGTGTTCATGAATCGGATCCTGGCGCTGACGGTGTCTGGTCTGTGGTGCGTTCTGTTCAAACAGCCCCGTCACGGAGCACCCATGTACAAATACTCCTTCGCTTCTCTCTCCAACATCCTCAGCAGCTGGTGCCAGTACGAAGCCCTCAAATACATCAGCTTTCCCACACAGGTACAGCACTGAATTATTTTTTGTAATTCAACTTTTTTATTGTTCAACAGTCAAAACTTTGTACATCACAGTATTCAGTATTCTCCTTTCTAATCAATCACTTGTTCAGTCACTAGTCACCATCAGCTACAGCACTGAATTCTGGGTAAATTAGCTGGATTGTAAAACAGGTTTATTTTATTGCGCACACAATATCATACTGAAGTATAGAATTACATGTGCACTGTTTGTCATTTTTTGGCTATATTTTTCTCACACGCTCACCCAATTTCTATAATAAATTTATGCTTGTTACTTTTTAGGATTTCCCTCTCACTATAGAAGCAGTACAGCAAATATTACAACAAATAAAAACTAGAGCCTGTCCTGTGATGTGGCATAGCAAAAATGTAGATAAAAAGAATATACAAATAACATGATAAAAAATGTATCCTTGTTCTTAAAGCTACAAATAGCATGAGACGGGTTTATTTTCAATGTTAGAGCTCACATATGCATTTTAGTAATAATAAAACGTCTTTTTAAAATGGTATGCATTGTTTAAGTGCATTTGGATTTTTTCATAAATGTATAAAGACATAATTTTTGTTTAGTAATATGCATTGCTGAGGACTTCATTTTGACAACTTTAAAGGCATTTTTTTTTCTCTTCAATATTTAGTTTTTTTTTGCACCTCCAGATTCCAAATTTTCAGATAGCTGCATCTCAACCAAATATTGCCCTATCCTAACAAAGCTTATTTATTCAGCTTTCAGATGATGTATAAAACATTTCTAAAAATTGACCCTTATGACTTTTGTGGTCCGGGGTCCTATATATATATATATTGATATTGATATATATAATATCAACTCTGATGTCAGAAACATAAAAAGGCTACAAAAATATACAAATGCTGGGGAGGACCGGATTACAGTAGGGCTGCAACTAACGATTATTTAGTTTATTTAGATTATTTAGACAATTGTTTTTTCGATTAATCGGATAAAACTAAACGCTTCTTTAATTTGATGTTTTGCTAATATATATATATATGGTTTTATATAGTTATATATATATATATATATATATATTAGTTTAAAAAATACACTGGCATATTCAGTTATTAATATATAAACAGCTAAAATAATGTAATTTTGTATAATAAAATGATATATGCATAAGTAAAACCACAGTAAATTATGTTTGAAAACAGATTTGATAATTGTATATTTGATATGTTTGAAAACAGATAATTATCGATTTTATCGATTAGTTGTTGCAGCCCTAGATTACAGTAATCAATTTCCAAAAAGAAGTACTTGAGAAGTATCTTGAAATGCTCATAATCAGATTACAGTTACGTTTTTTTATGGATTATATGGTTGCATCTTATTTTCTCAATGGCAGAACGTTTATAATTTATTGATTCTCCCTATTGATTCTTTTAATTCTCCGTTCTTATAGGAACACACCACTTTTAAGACAATAAAAGTGGCTAATTTTCCATCTCCCTTTGAGTTAAACAGTTAAGTTTTACTGTTTTGTTTTGTTTTTTGAATCCATTCAGCCGATCTCTGGGTCTGGCAGAGCACTTTTAGCATAGCTTAGCATAGATCATTGAATCTGATTAGACCAGTAGCATCGCGTTCAAAAAATGACCAATTATTTTCAAAAAATTGTTCTATTTAAAACTTGACTCTTCTATAGTTACATCATGTACTAAGGCTAACAGAAAAAAAAAGTTGGGTTTTTCTATATAACTAGGACCTATATTATTATTCCAGTGTAATAATCAAGGATGTTTCTGCCGTACCATGGCTGCAGCAGACGCAATGATATCACGCAGCACCTGAAAATAATCCCGCTGCATAATATATCATTACACCTGTTGCAAATCCAAATTCTTGAAAATCCAGCTTTGTGTCATACCATTTGTATTCACATAAGTCAAGTAGCTTCTGTGCTCCAGGGTCACATTTTCTTTGACGCTGATGTGTTTCTGTCACATCGCTGCACAGGACTGAGCATGTTCTCGCAGCAGTGTGTCACGATCCAACGTCTGATGTGTTTCCGTCGCAGGTTCTGGCCAAGGCCTCCAAGGTGATCCCCGTGATGCTGATGGGCAAGATCGTGTCTCGCAAGAGCTACGAGTACTGGGAGTACTTCACGGCCGTCCTGATCTCTCTGGGCGTCAGCATGTTCCTGCTCTCCAGCTCCACCGGCAAACACCCGTCCACTGTCACCACCTTCTCCGGCGTGGTCATCCTCGGCGGATACATCATCTTCGACAGCTTCACCTCCAACTGGCAGGACAACCTGTTCAAGTACAAGATGTCGTCGGTGCAGATGATGTTTGGCGTCAATCTCTTCTCGTGTCTCTTCACGGTGGGCTCTCTGCTGGAACAGGGTGCCTTCTTCGACTCGCTGGCCTTCATGATGCGGCACTCGGAGTTCACGATGCATGCCGTGCTGCTGTCGGTCTGCTCCGCCTTTGGCCAGCTCTTCATCTTCTACACCATCTCTCAGTTCGGCGCCGCTGTCTTCACAATCATCATGACTCTGCGGCAGGCCATCGCCATCCTCTTGTCCTGCTTCCTCTATGGTCATGCCGTGACCCTGGTGGGCGGCTTGGGCGTTGCCGTGGTCTTTCTCGCCCTCTTCCTGCGCATCTATGCCCGCAGCCGCATGAAGAAGAGCAGCAAGCGGGTCGTGCAAACGCCCGTTCAGAAGGTTTAATCGAGCGCTCGTTCGGATGTGTACAGAAGCCACATTTTCGTGGTTTGTTCGTCTTTTTTTTTTTTTTGCTGCAAAACTGGGTTTGTATTCCGTAAAGGTACAGAAAGGGATTATTCTTTATTCCAAAAATGGAAATTCTGTTATTAGTGGCTCACCTTCATGTCTTTTCAAACTCGTAAGACCTTCGTTCATCTTCGGAAGACACATGAAGATATTTGTGATGAAATCCGTGAGCTCTCTGGCTCTGCATAGACGGCAGTACAACTGCAATAAAACCAATCCCAGAAAGACATTGGTAAAACAGTCCCATCAGTGGCTCAAAGCTGCAAGAATATTTTTTTGTGCACAAAGAATAAAAAAAACAATTTATTTAACAATCCTTCTCCACAAATATGCTATTTTTGGCATGCTGAATGTACACAACACTGATAATGTTCTGGGTAAGTGCACACATGCATCGTGGTACTCTCCAAAATGGCGCAAGAATTGTTGAATAAAATGTTATTTTTGTTTTCTTTGCATACAAAAAGTATTGTTGTAGCTTCGCAAAATTATAGTTTAGCCACTTATGTCCTTGCTATGTTTCTGGGAACATTGCTGTTGTGTTGCTGTCTATGGAGCGTCAGCTCTCGGATTTCATCACAAATATCTTATGGGTTTGGAACGACATGTGGGTGAGTAATTAATGACAGAATTTTCATTTTGGGGGTGAACTAACCCTTAAAAGGAAAATATGAAATTAATAATAAAACACAATAAGAAATAGAAAAGACCATGTGGCCTTTTTTTTTAAGATTCATTACATTTTTAACAGTAATGTTCATCAAAATTGAACACACTTTTCACCCAAATGCTCTAAATTTTTAAATGTTTTATTACTACAATACAAAATATTCAGCCATAATAATAATAATGTTGTTGTTGTTGTTAGATTTTAATATTTTATTATAACACAATAGTAAAATACTAAAGTAATTAAACATAAAAATAATACAGATTTTTTTAGACATTACATACAACATATTACAGTACAGTAATTAAATATTAATAATAAAACATGATAAATAAGACGATGAAATCGTTTTTAAGAATCATTGGAATTTTTTGCATAAAGACATTTTTTTTTCTTCTGAAAAACAAGCAAATTTTGAGTTTAAATACCATTTATTAGTAGTAGTACAATACAGCTTTATTCGTAGTATTACCATTAATAGAAACACTCTAACACAATATTTTGGATTTGTTATGAAATATGACCTAGACTTCTGGAGTTGGTCTTGTGAGATTTCGAGTCATAAACAATTGCAGTGCAAGTAACTAAATGAAGGTCTTATTTTAAACCCTGCTGTCTGGTGCTCGGTTGTGTTTCTACCATATCAAACCATAAACCTCCAGTGCCTGTCTGCTTCATCTGAAGAATCGGCTTCACGTACAAACATCTACGAGCATTAGCAGTGTTAAGTTTTATGGCTGTGTCTCATAAAGAATACCTGTGTCAAAGAAAAATGATATATATCTTGCTTAAAGGCCTGTTTTTCATCATGCATAGCTCCGTTTCTCTTATAATTACAAAAATTTCTTACCTCACCTGTAATTAATTACAATATTTATTTTTTTGCACTGCAGTCTTTAAAAAAATAGGCTTCATTGTCTTTTCTGTAAATAGTTTTTTTTTCCTTTTGACTTTGGGGTGAAACATGATCTGTTTTTGACCGGTTTTGCAAGGTTCACTCTGTAAGAACACCCTGGCATTTGTCAGGAAGAAATTTTACCTCCAAGCGTCAGGACAGACCGTGTCAGGTGTGCATTTTCATAACACACAACCCTTATTATGACATTTTCCTTTCCCTCATGTCATTCCAAACCTGCACAGAATATTCATGCATCATACTTTAATTGATGGACTTTTTTAATGGGGTTTTTGTTTTCATCTTTTTGGAGCTTGGTCCTCCTCATTACTTTCACTGTATTGAAATAAAGCATGAATATTTTGTCTAATTCTCCCTTATTTCTATTCCACAGAAGATATATGTGGAATCTCAAGTCATAGGAGTTTGGAATGACTGGAGGGTGAATAATGAATGCTGAGGGTATTTTGGTGAACTGTCGTGGCTTGGGTCTGTATTTATGAGCATTTCCGGTCAGATGAGGGAGGCACTAAAAAATGTCACAGGTTTTGTAAGAGCCCGAAAGGGAAGTTCCACACTGAGTCTATTTATATTTCTGTAAACGATCTAACATTAAAATATGTGCAGACACGAAAAGCCAACAATCCAGTTTTACAGTGTGATTCAGTTCATGTGTTCACTTTTAGTATTTGGTAGAACAAGATTTTTACTGATTTACCCTCGAGCTTCAGTTCGTTATTTTATACAATACTAATAACACCTATTTTAATGTATGTTATTAGAACAAATATAGGGTTTTTAGGGAAACTGAAATAACCATTTTGTTGCTGATAATCATTCAGTCTTTTTTAGTAGGTTGAACGTTTCTTTTTTTTTTGTAATGTTTATTTTTCTGTTTTTGTTTTGCATGTGCAATAATAATCAGCCTTCTATTACAGTTTTGAGATTGTATTTTTGGGTCAGTTTTTATGGTGTTAAGAGCAGCAGGATGGATTGATGGAATAATATACGGCACAATTAAACGTGAGAAGAGATGCCTGAATATTGGGAGTTTTGCGGTTGGACCTCTTTGAGGTTAGACGTGCTTGTTTACCAAAATATTTAGGTAAAATCTCTCTTTCGTCCAGCATTTACGTCCTTTTGCAGGTTGCAGAATTATTTTTTAATTCAAATCAGTTGTTTCACAGGCTGTAGGTTTATTTTTCTTTTTTAATTTGCAATACAAATCATCAGTGTTGGTAAGTTATATGATTAGTGAAGCATTACCAGATGAATCTCATGAAGACTGTTAACATTAAATGGCTGTAAGAAAAAAAAGAGGCTTATTGTGGGCCAATTTTTTCCCATGTTTTATTTTAATTAATTATTATTATTACTTTTTTTTAATCCTTTTTTGCATTGTGACATTTTCATGGCAATTACATTAGCAAAAATAAAACTATTATAATTATTGCATTGTGAACTTTTCAAGACACTTTAATATGGCTATGTTTTGGGGGGGTTTTCCCTCAACAAATGCAATTTTTATAAATGTGTAACAGAAAAGTTATTTAAATCTGCAAATTTGAAAGCATTGAGTGCATTAATAAAAAATTAAGCAGTTAATATAGTATAGATTATTATTATATATTTATATATATATTTTGTGTTAAATTGTCATGAAAATGTCACTGCCTTTAGAGGGGAAAATAAGTGCATAAAAAAGGTTTTTTTTTGAGAGACAGATTTTATGAGTGCATGAGGTTTTGTTTTCTGTGTGTAATATTAATTTTCTGTAAAAGCCCATTCATTTTAGGAGGTCAGAATGAATCTGTCACCCTATTAAGCCAGATCATGAGTGTTATGTCAGTGTCGTTTCTTTCATTTTAAGTGTTGGCGGTCATCTGAGGGAATATGAAGGACTTGTATGGTGAGCATCAGGAAATGCTACCAAACTAATGTAGTCTTACTAACTTTTTAGGGTTCATTGTTTATATATATATATATATATATGTTAGATTAAATTTATTTAATCATGTTACCAACCTGTCTCAGATTTGTTCATCTTCTCTTTCTACATACATGCTTTTTATTCTGTTCTGATTGATGAACTGTCTGTTAATGTCATCAGCAGCACTGCTAAATACAGCTAGATGTTATTTTTCACATATTGAAGAGCCTCTTGTGTTTGTCTCCAGTAAAGAACTGCAAGATCTTCTAAATCATCTGAAAGCTTAAAAAAAAGTGATTCATAGGCAAAAAAAATTAAATAAAAAATTCAAAGATGACCGTGATTACCTGGAAAGATGTCCACCTGGTTTGCAAAGCGGAAGTTCGCTATTGTCTTCATTAGACGCTTTTGGTAACTGGAAGAAAAACAGAAAAGCGCAGTAAACGGTAAAACTATTTTTTACTTCAGACCAGTGTGTTTATGATTAATAGATTAAAATAATATCTGACTAAATACCAGTTCGCGATAAAGAAGCGCCGTGACGGACCGTTTCGAAACCGGAAGTCGCGCCCATATTTAACAGATTAAAAGTTTCTTGCTGCTCGCAGAGTGAGGTAACGGTAAACACACAAATGATATAATCAGACTCTGTCTTCATAATCATACATCATTCATCAGAAGGTGGCTGGTAAATGAGTTCACTCGAAACCACACAGTGTCAGAGGGGTTTATGTATGTCAGGTAACGTAATCTGCTGGAACACAGTAAACACAACTAACGGGACATTTATGCTTTGTAAATCATCGATCAGTCAAGTTTTATTTACCTTAGCACCTTTCAAGGCAGCAAATCGTAATATAAATAAAAACATAATAAAATAAGTTGATTTACAGTAACAATGTGAAAGGTTAGCTATAACTTGAAGCTAGCTATGCTAGTAATATACATGCTAGATAAAAGTGAGAAATGGTCCTTAAAATGAAGTGTTTCTGTACGTTTTATAAACGTTTGAGATATAAAAAACGGTGAGAGATAAACTTGCAATTGTCAGGAAAAAAGTAGTAATTTGAATATAAAGTGTCACAAGTGCCTTTTTTATTGTTTTTTTATTTAAAAATGGAAAAAACAATTATTTAAAAAAATAATAATTTAAAGTCACAGTTCTGCATTTTGTTATATTTCACAACTGAGATTTAAGATATAAATGTTTATTTGTATTATTTTCTTAAATACGTTTTTTATCCCATGGCAGAAATAAACTTCTATAGCACTGTGAAATATTGAGATATAAAAGTTTTACAATATTTAATTCTTTATTTATTTATTCTGTAGCAGATATGGTCTTTCATATGCTCTTTGGAAAAAAAAGGTACAAAAGCTGTTACCGGTGGCACCCCTAAAAGGAGTATTTTAATACTTAAAAGCACCTAAAGTGCAAGCGTAAGTACCTAAATCGTATATTTTAGTACCTTGTGAAAGAAAGCGTACCGGCCCACTGGCAGCTTTTGCGCCTTATTTCTGATAGTGTAGGTTGCTATGGTGTTCTGGATGGTTTTATGATGTTGCTATGTGGTTGCTAGGGTGTTCTAGGTGGTTGTTAGGTGGTTTCCGACTGGTCTGTGGGTTCTTGTATACACGTTCTTCAAAGGCCTTGTTCAAATCTGAAATTTGTGTACAAATGCAGACAATAGATAAGTGATCCGCCAACACCTTCCTTTCAGCATCTGTGTGCGTTGATAAAGCACCACAAGTGTTCTCAGATGCTGTAAATAGCAGCCTCTCTATACACGCGACACACATGTACATACGAGCTGACCTCGATTTCACAAACGTCACGGAAAACAAAAAATATGCAGCAAGGATGCCATGTGTGAGCTTCAGTTTGATTGATAGTGGTTGTACAGTGATTGGAGGACGTGGGCAGGTCTTCTGTAACTGAGATCCAGCTTTCAGAATGTGTGGCCCTTAGCATCTGATGTATCACTGTACTGAGGCCTTCGGCCCGGTTTGACTGTTTGTTCCCACATCTACAACAAACAGCTCCTGCACTGAGACTGTCTGTCTATCTATCTGTCTATCTGTCTATCCTTCAGTCAGTCTGTCTGTCCTTCAGTCTGTCTGTCTGTCTGTCTGTCTATCTCTGTCTGTCCATCAGTCTGTCTGTCCTTCAGTCTGTCTGTCTGTCTACCTATCTGTGTCTATCTATCTATCTATCTATCTGTCTATCTATCTGTCTGTCCATCAGTCTGTCTGTCTGTCTGTCTGTCTATCTGTGTCTGTCCATGAGTCTGTCTGTCTGTCTATCTGTGTCTGTCCATCAGTCTGTCTGTCTGTCTGTCTATCTGAGTCTGTCCTTCAGTCTGTCTGTCCATCAGTCAGTCTGTCTGTCTGTCTGTCTGTCT
>JAUCMR010000052.1:19209848-19231413 GCA_032357425.1 Enteromius argenteus | reverse complement strand
GTGTTTAATTGTCGAAAATAATTGGGAAATAAAAAAAGAAATCATATTTGTCTGTTAAAACCGCTTCCTCAACTTTATGCAAAGTACTTCCTATTGTTTGATTTTGCGGTGAAATACAGCTCGAATACAAAAACAGATTAAACTCTATAGCGCCTAAAGGCTGTCAAACAGAGACACCTGGCGGATAGAACCGGAACTGCTGCTATTATTACAGAACATCCCTGGATTTGAATCCACACACAAATCTTATTTTAATTAAAATAAAACATTGTATAACTAACATATTTTTAAGTCGTCGCAACTTTGTCAAACAACGTTCATTTGCCGACATAAAAATAGCAATAAGCTCATAAGAAGTGATTGTGTATAGCCTAAATATTGTGATTCTGACTTTTTTGGCAGCCCATGTTCTATGGGGAAAGCCCTTCTTTATATTCTACTGGGCAAAGTCAAACCAAGACCACATAAATTTGAGACAATTATAATTAAATGGAAAATCTTATAGATAAATTTGCATTAAGATTTCAGACAACAATGTACTGGGTCAACAAGAGAAAATATTGCCACAGGGTTTTTGTACGTCTTAATCTTACTTTAATAAATTCATGCCTTAAAAAGGTCTTAAATTGGAGCAGGATGTCTTAAATGGCGATGTTTGAAAAGTTAGCATTACTAATACAAGACAGTTAGAAACCAAATTGTGTTCCATTCAGTTTACATCTTAAATTAAATTAGCTTGTTAAAAATCCTACATTAACCATCATAAAACCTGCAGAAACCCATAATGCATCTGTTTGCATGTTGGGACTAAATAAGAGAATGACTGGATACAGGCTGGACAGAGAAAACTGAAAGTCTCTAAAAAGCTGTATATTAGTTATTAGGTGCCCCAATAATTCTTAATGTGTTCGTAAAATCCTAATTAAAGCACAATGAAACACTAAAAATGATAACAGCCTACAACAGTATGTTTTGGCAAGGAGGCAAAACTAGTGTTTAAGCAAAATTTGTTATAGTTAAACTGCATTTTGTAATGAACATTAACATTTGATTTCTCTTTTCATGCAGGCAAAAGATAAAGCCACATACCAAGACGTCTTCCAGAAGCGATCTAAATTAAGACCTAACACATCTTACATGCCATTTTGTGTTTTTAAATAAAATATTTCAAACGTAATATAAAAGAGACATCTATTTTTAATTCGAATGCATTTCATTAAAACATTGAGTCCAACCAAATGAATAAAAGACTACCAAAATTCAGGTTTCACCATGTGTGTTTTTATTTCTGAAAAACAAGACAACACATGCCTGCAGTCAGGCAAAGGTCTTTCCCCTTCCATGCAGAAAGAAATCATGCTTGATTCAATCCAGCACACTCAGTATCAGTGAAACACAGTGCTTATTGTGCTCAGACAATACTGCAATCCATGAACATCACATTACGTAAAAAAAACAAAAGAAAAAGGTACATTATGGCTCAAAACAGAGCAAAAGTTGACAGTATGCTTTAGTTACATTATGATTCTTTCAGGAATCCTTACTGAGATCAGGTCAACCCTTCTACAGGTCAAAGAGAACGACAGGATGTTAAAGGAATGATTACGGAAAAGTGTTTGGGGGAATTTAAGTGAGTTTAATCGACTTCCTCCATGCGAGAAGCGTCATCGTCTCCTTCCAGAGGTGGAATGTCTTCAGGAACGGGAGCAGAGCTTGGCTCTTCCACAGGTACGTCTTCATCTTCATCAATACCTGAAGACAAAAATGAGAATTAGTAACCTGTATCACAACCAAAACAAGAAAAAAAAAGAAAAAAAGTGAAGTTAAACATACCCAATCCCAGCTTGATCATTCTGTAGATGCGGTTTGAGTGCGTCTGAGGATCATCCAATGAGAAGCCAGAGGAAAGCAGGGCGGTCTCAAACAGGAGGATGACCAGATCCTTTACGGCCTTGTCATTTTTATCTGCGTCGGCCTTCTGCCTCAGGGTCTCCATAATGGGGTGATCAGGGTTGATCTCCAGATGTTTCTTGGCCATCATGTAGCCCATGGTGGAGTTGTCCCTCAAGGCCTGGGCCTTCATGATCCTCTCCATGTTGGCTGTCCAGCCGTAGGTGCTGGTCACGATACAGCAGGGAGAAGACACCAGCCTGTTTGATACGGTGACCTGGAAAAGAATCAGACCAGCTTGAGCTACAGGAATTAAACTGGTAAGTAGAGTTGTGGTTGATCACTCACTGTTAGGTCATACTGAACACTTGTTAGTCACTCAACACAAATGCCATTTGAAGAAGAAAAAATAAAAAAAAAATAAGGCTACTTGGACTCGAGGTACACGCTGGAGTTAACACGTTTTCACACATTTGAGTCTGCAAGCGAAACGCAAACAGTGCGAGTGTCCATTACATAAACTCACCATCTGTGCAACTCTGATTAGGAATCCTGTTTATAACACAATTCGGAAAAATTAATGCCTAATAAAGGGTGGATGAAAATCAAAATAAACCAGGTTTAGGTTACATGTTGCACAAACACACCTTCTCTACTTTCTTGTCCAAAATCTCCTTCATGAGCTTGCAGAGGTTCTCGAACTTGGCCTTGTCCTCCTCCATCTTTTTCTTCTCGTCTTCGTCCTCGGGCAGCTCCAGTCCCTCCTTGGTGACGGACACCAGAGACTTGCCATCGAAGTCTTTCAGCTGCTGGACGCAGTACTCGTCAATGGGCTCGGTCATGTACAGCACCTCGAAACCTCTCTTGCACACGCGCTCCACAAAAGCCGAGTGGGCGACCTGGTCTTTGCTCTCACCTGGGGAAGAGCGATAAAAATATGTATATTTGTTTCTTAAACTACTACAAAACAAGCGTCACAATTGCACTTAAGAAAAAAAACCTGACAACAAATATTATTGTAATTTCACTTAATTTTCTGTAGTTAAGTGAAACAATATTTGTAGTTATTTCACTTGACTACAGAAAAAGCAACTACAAATATTATTGCTTTCTTGTAGTTAAGGGAAATTACAACATTGTAGTCACCAGCTGTGAATTACTAATATTTATGGCTGTGTTGCTTTCTTTAAAATTTCCAAATGTTAACCAATCAAACTTAAAAGTCCTAAATCACGCTACACGAAAGATTGGCATCAAGAAACAGTTGTGGTTTCGATTTGTCTTCTATAAGTCATGCAGCCCTACTTTAAAAGCAGGTTGATGCTGATAAAGTCGTACCAGTGATGTAGTAGATGGACTTCTGGTTTTCCTTCATACGGCTGACGTATTCGGTGAGGGAGGTCATCTCGTCTCCGGACTGCGAGCTCTGATAACGCAACAGTTCTGACAGCTTCTTGCGGTTCTGAGAGTCCTCGTGGATGCCCAGCTGGAATTCACAACAAACTTGTTAATACCACATTTTCGCCGCAAGTAATGGGATCAAAGTCTCGGACACTTACTTTCAGATTCTTGGAGAAGGCATCGTAGAACTTCTTGTAGTTCTCCTTGTCCTCGGCCAGCTCGGCAAACAGCTCCAGGCACTTCTTGACGATGTTCTTGCGGATGACCTTGAGGATCTTGCTCTGCTGCAGCATCTCTCTGGAGATGTTGAGAGGCAGATCTTCAGAGTCCACAACACCACGGATGAAGTCTGGAGGGACAATGATTGGCTGTTAGCGAGACTGATCAAAGGTTTGAAATGCTTCAATCAGGACCCAAGAGGTTTAGCAGCAAAACTTCATTTGCAGTGGATGCTACTTTTGTAATCATGCAAAAAGGGTCATAAGCTGGAAATAGTGTGGAGATGACTTTATTACATCAGCAGAAATGGAGAAGCAAATGGGCAATTTCATGTTAAATTTAATCAAAAAAACAAAACGCAAGAAAAACAATTCACGTGGGATATGAACTACAAAATCTTATGGGTTTGGAACGACACATGGAAAAGCAAATGGCAATTTAAATTTTTTATGAGAGCTCTTTATACGCAAAGCTACTTACTCAGATACTCTGGGATGAGCTCCTCACAGCTGTCCATGATGAACACCCTTCTGACGTACAGCTTGATGTTATTCTTCTTTTTCTTGTTCTCGAAGAGGTCGAAGGGGGCTCGGCGAGGGATGAAGAGGAGAGCGCGGAACTCCAGCTGACCCTCCACAGAGAAATGCTGAAGGACCGTGCATAAGTGAGTATTTCATCAACTTTCAAACACTTGAGTGTCAATCTTGTTCTGTTAGGTTACCTTGACAGCCAGGTGGTCTTCCCAGTCGTTGGTCAGGCTCTTGTAAAACTCTCCGTACTCCTCGTTGGAGATGTCGTCAGGGTTGCGGGTCCAGATGGGTTTGGTTTTGTTCAGCTCCTCCTGGTCGATGTACTTCTCCTTGATCTTCTTTTTCTTCTTCTTGTCCTTGTCTTTGGAGTCCTCTTCATCATCTGAGCCGACGTCTTCAATCTTGGGTTTGTCTTCACCTTCCTCCTTTTCCTCTTTCTCAGGCTTCTCCTCCTCTGCCTCATCGTCGCTGATCTCCTTGTCGCGTTCCTTCTCCACCTGTGTGTAAATTGGTATTTTGCATCACTTTACCAACTGCACCAGCAATTTTATCAGAATAATTCAACTGCACTAGTTAAATCTTATCCCACTTACGAAGAGAGTGATTGGGTATCCGATGAACTGGGAGTGTTTCTTGACCACTTCCTTCACTCTCTTCTCCTCGATGTACTCGGTCTGATCTTCTTTCAGGTGAAGAATGACTTTGGTTCCACGGCCAATGGGCTCACCTGGAGATCAACACCCTTAATATCGCACTTATGTCAACAAAGTAGGGGGTGTACAATATTGACAAATATCTCTCTTGTCTGGGATTTCATCCATTATGATAATTAGACAACATTTTGCAGATATTGCAGTTAATGTGCAGGTATATTAAGGACTACCGTCGACAGACTCCTAAAGTTTTCGCTATTCTTCATATTTTGTGGTGGTAATTCATGCAGATCATAACGTACCATGGTCCACCTTGACTGTGAAAGAGCCACCAGCAGATGACTCCCAGGCGTACTGTTCGTCATCGTTGTTTTTAGTGATGACTGTGACCTTTTCAGCCACCAGGTAGGCGGAGTAGAAACCCACACCAAACTGCCCGATCATGGAGATATCTGCACCAGCCTGCAGAGAGGAAAACAAACAAAAAAACATCAGAGACTAAATTCAATGGCGAAATGTTGAAAAACATGCCAAAACTGGCCGACACTTCACCTGCAGAGCCTCCATGAAGGCCTTTGTCCCGGACTTGGCGATGGTACCCAAGTTGTTGATGAGATCGGCTTTGGTCATTCCAATACCGGTGTCAATGAGGGTAAGTGTGCGTTCATGAACGTTGGGGATAATTTCGATCTTCAGGTCCTTGCCGCTGTCCAGCTTGGTGGGATCTGTCAAGCTTTCATATCGGATTTTGTCAAGAGCCTATCACATGGGGAAAAACAGGTTGATTGCAGGAACTACAGTCATATTGCTAGGGCTGGCCATATAGGACACTTTATAAAAGACAGTGCATCATTGGTCTTACATCAGAGGCGTTGGAGATGAGCTCCCTGAGAAAGATCTCTTTGTTGGAGTAGAAGGTGTTGATGATGAGAGACATCAGCTGGGCGATCTCTGCCTGGAAGGCAAAGGTCTCGGCCTCCTCCTCTTGGCGCATTTCTTCAGGCATCTGAAATAAAAAATAAAAATATTATTATTATTATTTTTTTTTTTATAAAATGACCAGTTTACCATTTCTACAAACTATATACTTTAACCCAAGTGTGCATTGTTGTGTTTTTTTTTTTTTTTTTTTTAAATGTCTAAGTTTAAAAAACAAGGGGTTAAATGAAAATGAAAGCATTTAGCACTTACAAGCATTTAGTACAGTTACACAAGACAAACCGGTGCACAAGAGGCCCGGATGCGGAAGAACATGGCGCAGAAGGACAATGAGCTCAACACGTGTTTTACTGCTGCAATCTTTGAAATTAATTCTCATTTGGACGTGTATTGCTTTTTTACATTAAACGGAATAAATACTATTTTCATGACGCTTATTTAGGAACTTTAAAAGCTAATACAAGAACTTTAATTAAAACGATATGACGACTTTTAATACACCAAATCACCCTTTCCGGTCACCAACGACTCTCATACACACACACACACACACGCACTACACATATATATGAATTATAGCAAGAAATGTACGCACAGATGTTTAGTAAGCAGTAACTACACAAGCATCAGTTACACAGCGTTGTAAACCACTGCACCTGCTCATCGACTCATTAAATAACCATAAAAACAAATTCGCGTTAAATCCTACATTAACGTAGGATTACGTACTAATAAAAATAATGAAGTTTTATTAAAGATGACCGCGTCTGTAGATCGGAAACAAGTGACTCTTAACCGGCATCCGCACCATTATAATACCGGTCAAAGAGCGAATGAAATAAATAACGAATTCCGAGATTAAACTGCATTATTTTAGTCTAGAGTCATTCCTAAAATGATATAGAATCGTTTTCGATGAAGCTCGGTGGCTTACCTTGGTTAGTTTCGTTGGTTTTTGATGTTTAATCGCCACAGAAACAGCTGATCTCCCCGACACTGATACTCAGGGAAGCAGAGAGGAGAGAACCCCGCGTGCGCGGCTCTTTTCTTTATACTCCGCCTTTGAATGTGCGGCTGTATCCCTCCGCGCTGACTCACTCACACGCTCACATATCATCAACAAATACAAACTGCACTGTTCTACTTCTGTAAATCGCCTTTATTCCCAGCTGCAAAGGCAGTGTTTTGCTATCTGCATAAGATATAGATAACGTCTACATAAGTGAAATAATTTAGCAATACGTTTTCTTAATAATCGCTTAATAAAATACAACAAATACAATAAAAACTCATTTTAGAATTTAAAATACGTCTGGAGTCTGTTATTTAATATTCGTTTGAAATTTTCCTGCAGGAAAGGAGTCGGAATGCGTTTATTTTTTTATTAAAAACAATTTCGTTTCGTGTTAAAACCATACAATTGCCTTCCACATTAATGTAAATAAACCATAAGCGTGCATATTTGACCCTTGGTAACTATAATAATATCTGTGGTATTTAATAAATGTTTGATTGGTAGACAGGGAACACAGAAGAGTTATAAAAACAGGTGACGTTTGGAAAGATGCGCGCAAAATGTGCGACTCTTTACAGTTTTCACCACGTCATAATATTTGTGGTCATTAAAACATGAAATAGTCAAATTGTCAGAGAACGCAGTGAAGGAAATGCACATAACGAAGCACAATCGACCGCACTATGTTTTGCTTCGGAAAAACATCAGGCGTTGGAACTAGCGGTGCTTTGTCTCTTTCCAGCACTTTCCATGAAAATCCCGCCTTCGCTTACGTCACCTGTCACTCAAATGCAGTTTGCGGCCTAGAAGGGCGAATCTGAAGAAACGTCTGGATACATTTCACAACACAATCAAAAGGAAAACAACAAGAAATGATTTCTTGATGTTCATAAAAATACGCTTAAATTATTTCGGTTGTCCTGTAAATTCGCCCTGAGAAAAAATTATTGGCCGTGTTGTTAGATTATTTTAATTTGAATATTTGTATTGGTCTTGTTCGTGTTTAATGCGCAATCGATTGAATACTAATATAAAAGCGTGGAAGTTAATGGATAACTCTGCTGTGGGACACTCGGAGTTAATGTTTTATTCAGAATCAACAGAGAATGTGGTTAGCAATATTAGGCACAGAATAGTAAAACAATGATAGAAAAAAATATTTTTTAATTTAAAGGCAATTAAAAAGAGAGGAATAAATCATATTTATATCACACTACATTGTGCTCTCTTTTTATCTGCGATAAAATGTGCAAATGTTTTGCAGACATTTATGAATAACGGTGAAATGAAATATGCTGAAAATCAACAAACAAGATCACGGTATCATATCCTACACCAATAAATTCTATAACATAAATTACTGTGTGTTTGCATTTTATTATTTTCTTAATCGGAGGTCTTTTAACTTGCCCGCTATTTTCCCAGAATTCCATTTCACCGGAAACTGCAGGTTCGATTGCTCGTTGCTTTTACTACGGATCCGGTGAACTTTCCGTGCGAGAAGCGAGTTGATATCGATTTGTTTTGCGTAAGTATGATTTATTGAAGTATTGGTTATCGTTTTGATCTCATATCTTCCTTGTTTCGCGCAGGACTTTGATAAAACGAGTTAATCCGTTGAGAGAGGTCAGAATAAAGGCTTTTGGTGACCGTTAGCTCGTGGCTAGCAGTTGCCCGGTCTGACTGAAATGATTCCCGCTGGTATTATCTGACAAACCAGTCTGATTTGTGGGTTTAAAATGACTACATTTCACATCAGCAGCAGATTTGAGCTACTATAGGTCTGTTTATTTGGTTATCTAAGGTTAGTGGTTAAGGTTGGTCACATTGTGAGACCAACGCGAAATCGGCCTCGAAAAGACCTTTCGTCTGATTTCAGCACGTTTAGTTCATCTCTGATTGATTTCAGTCCTTTTAGCCCAGTTAAGATTGATTTTCAATCCTAAACACATTTCAAGCTGATTTCAGTACTTACAGTTTTGTCTTTGTTTATTATCCGTCCTCTAAAAGGGCAACAAAAAACAAAAAAATTAGGAATTTCATGTCTCTTAGAATAGATTTATCTTTATTTCAAAGCTTTAAGCTGATTTCATGTTGATATAAGAACTTTCAGCTTGTTTCAGGTCGAATTCAGGCTGATTCAGAGCTGTCAATTGATTTCACATCATCCTGAAATCAGCTCACTGGTCTGTCAGAATTTTCTGATTTGGAGTTTATTTATTTTTGGCCATTTTGTGCTATACATTAAATACATTTAACAGTTTAACATCTTTAGATGCAGACTCAAGTAAGATATTTAGAGCTTGAGAAGATTTTGATTGTGTAAGTAGAGTAGTGTGTGTGTTATAACAGCCTCAACAATGTCTAAATCCCTGTTATTAATGATGGGTTTGTCTTGTATTTAAGGTGGGTGTTCTGCCCAAGATGTCTTTCCCTCCTCATCTCAACCGGCCACAGATAGGCATCCCAACGATGCCGCCAGGAATCCCTCCACCACAGTTTGCTGGGTTTCCACCGTCGATGCCTCCTGGTAATCAAGATAAACTAGATTAGACATATTAGTGTTACTGTGAGATTGTGTGTTTGAATTCTTTTTTTGACATCTGTAGGTTTCAGGGCCATAGAGAAACATTGGAAGCTTGCATCGTTTTTATGGGGTGTATGCTTCAAGAAAGATAAACGATGTGTCTGGGGTACTTGTAACACTGATTCCAGGTATCCTGAGAGGATAGGCAATGCAATTTATTTTATTCAATTTTGCTGAATCTGAACAAAACAGAGCAAAGTGTCCCTAAGCATTCAACCTCAATCCAAATGAAAGGTTAAAACTAAGAGAAGTTAATGTTTGTGAGCCCATGCAAATGTACAAACCTAAAGAGCGGACTGTTCTGTAGGTCAAAAACACAAACAAATGTGAACATTTAATTAACATTTGGTGTCCTTCTGTGTCCAAAATTGTGCAAAAATATAGTGGGGCAAGGTTGTCAGACTGCAGCTGTCATTGTAAAACAGTGAGCAGCTCCGTTTGTTTGTCCAAGGGGGCAACAGTAACTAAGGGGGGGGGGCGGAGCTTACGACAGGTCAGTTACATGGAGCACACACTGGTATTTGCTTTAAGTAAATGCGTCAGCCAAATGCATAAGCTACCTGCTGATAATAATGGCAGCTTTCATTGAAATCCAGATCAATCGGTGAGCATGGTGCTGCTTGCTATAAATGTTTAAAGTTTGCATAACAGATGCTTAATGTGATATTTTCAAGGTAGGTTAATGGTCTGTTCAGTTGTTTTTGAGAGACTGCATTAGATTTGTTATGCATTTTCTAGTTCTAGTTCAGTTTGATTATATTTCATATTAGGGTGAACATTATTTTCTTATTTTCTTTTTTTTTTTTCCTCCATTCTAGGAACCCCAATGATTCCTGTCCACATGGGCATTATGGCTCCAGCCCCTGCGGTAATGTTACTTAATCATAATAAATTAGATTAGTCATTTTCAGTCCATATGTATATGTGCGTGTGTGTAAGGAACTTTTTTTTTTTTTTTTCCTGTATAAAAAGCATTGGTACATTATAGGGCTGGGTTAAAATGAGCGATTTCCAAATTTCGTTTGATTAACAATGACCTTTTTTTATGTTTTAAACTGATGTGTATCATTTGTTCAGAGACTTCAGTGCTGGTAAACATGAAAATATTATTAAAACTTAACTGTTGTTCTTCATTTTTCGTAGTCCTGCTGATTTTTATTACGGATAATAATTTCTCAAAAATATTTATTTTGTTCATTGTAGTTGTTAGTAATCTCTAATACTAAGACTTCTTGAGAGTTTATCATTATTATGTTTAAAACATAACAAGGTATCCCTTATCACCGTTGTTTTTTTTTCTCTGCTCATTTTTTAAATATTTATTTGTCTGTATAATGAGTGTGTTGTAGGTCTGTGTTTTATTGGTTGTTTTCTCCCCTTTTCACTCCCACTTTTCCACAGCTTTACACGCCCATTTCTGGAGTCTTTTTCAAATCTAAGGTGTGAAAGACCAATGCTAAAATCTGGGGCTTTCATGATACTTTAATGTTTAGTATTAGTTACAGCACAAAATAAACATGAACGCACATCAGAAGGTGTTCAAAGAAACAGCACAGCTTACTGTAATGTATCTTGTGTTATCTAATCACTCAATCAAAGAAAAAACTACTTTCAGAGAAGAGTCATGTGCTAAATGATTGCATGACATAATTAAAAACATTTAAATCTTTAGAATATACTGTAGAGACTAAATAAATATAAATATATCATGCCTGAATTCAGCAGTTTGGAGACTTTTATTGTAAACAGATATCAATTTTATTTATTTTTTTAACCTGTCGGAGGTCTCAATTCCCAGCCCTAGTCTTATAATTTGTTCGGAGGTATTTCTATTTATGTAATCCTTTGCTTTGAAGTAAATTCAGAGTGTTTAAAACTGTAGAATTAGGTAACAATTTTGTTAAAACAAGGCATGTTTTCCAACAATGGACACTAATAAACAGTTATATTTACTTGCATATGTTTGTACCAAAATAGGTGCAAAATAGGCTATGGAGATGCTTCCTGTTGAATTTCCTTTATAGAAGTCACTATCACAGTCGTTTTTGACACATGGCTACATATTATATGATTAGTTCACATGTTATTTAAAATAATTTAATTTACTCAACCCCATGTCATCCAAGATGTTCATGTGTGTCTTTCTCCAGTCAAAAAATTTTTTTTGTTTTTTTTTTAGTATAAAGGAAAGCATTTCAGGTTAGTCTAGTGAACTAAAAAGTATATATACTTTTTTTTCTTTTCTTTGCTAATGACAGATCATTTGGCTAGATAAGACCCTTATACCTTGACTGAGATCATAAAGATTACTTTGAAGCTGTGCTGAAACTCCTGTCTGGAACTTCAACCCTTTGATCGCCATTGAAGTCCACTACATAGAGAGATATCCTGGAATATTCAGAATTTCCTCAAAAACCTTATTACTTTTTGACTGAAGAAAGACACACATGAACATCTTTGGAGGACATGCGAGTGAGTATAGTATCAGGGAAGGGTAATTTTGTAGTGATCTGATCTTATAATTGTAATGTATCAGGTTCTGGTGCCCACGGCGATGCCTGTGATTAGTAAAGTTGCTGCTCCCAGGAAGGAAAGCGCTGCTCAGGCAAAAGACGGCAATGATGGCAGCGGGCCCACGACCACCGTGTTTGTGGGCAACATCTCAGAGAAAGCGTCTGACATGCTCATCAGACAACTGCTGGCTGTAAGTATCACATCAGATCCAGTCTCAGAGATCAACCAATCATAATTGCAATTAATCACTTATGTATTCCTTATACATTCTGCAATGTGGAGATCAGAGATGAGAAGTTTGAGTTTTACTTTAAAGTGAAGTCTTTCTAACATTTCATGTTACGTGTTAGTTGGAGCACTATTAATAACAACCACTTGTTTTTTAGAAATGTGGTTTGGTACTGAGCTGGAAACGAGTTCAAGGTGCCTCAGGGAAACTCCAAGGTAAACATTTTTTAACCCCTAAAGTGATTTTGCTGTAACTGAGTATCAAATTATGCAGGTTGTGACTGAATTAAATAAATGCCTCACTGGTCTCAAGCATAGTATTTAGATGTTTATGATTCAGTGTTTGAGAACAGCTTTATTCATTTATAATGAGAGCTGAAATCAACGCATATTTTATTTGCCTGCAACTCATTAAAATAACAACTGGATGGTTAACTGTTTAAAAATGAATAAATAAAGAGCTATTTTGTAATATTACAGTAAAAATTCATTTTATTGTACTGTATTACAAAATATTTCTTATTTTAATATTTTTATGAAATCACAATCTCAATATAAAATGAATAATTAAAATTAAAATCATGACATTTATTTTTATTTTACAGTCATTGAAGTTGTCAAAAACAGTGAGAATGAGGCCTATGAAAACTTATGAGGAAATGTTTTGGGGGTTTTTTTAACTCTGAAATGGTTACTGAAAGCGGCTTGAATTGGTTCTTGTAAAAATGTAAATCAAAGTATTATAACCATTTATCAAGTTCAAGCCTCAAAAGGTTTTTAAAAATATTGTAAAGTAAGTTTAAAGTCCAAAATCAGCCCACTAATACTGGAACGATTTATTCTTTCTGAGTGTAACTATCAATTCTAAAGATCTGGTGAAAATTGCTGTATTTTTTCCAAGTAGCTAAATATATTGCAGGAACAGAAAATATTGCAATTTTATTTTATTTTGAAAATCATATAAGCCTGTTTGCATTTCCATGCCAGACTGGCTCCTCACAGATATCTCTTTTATTCTTTGCTTTCAGCGTTTGGATTCTGTGAGTACAAAGAGCCTGAATCTACTCTTCGAGCTCTACGGCTGCTACATGAGCTGCAGGTTGGAGAAAAGAAACTTCTGGTCAAAGTCGATGCCAAAACCAAAGCACAACTGGACGAGTGGAAAGCGAAGAAGAGGAGCACCAGTGAAAATGGAGTAAGTGTAAAAGTTTTATACTAGTTTAAGAACATACTGTTCACTTGTTGAGAAAAATATTAAATCTCATTAATAATACTAAATAAATTATATAAATATTACTACTGATTTTGCAACTATCTCAGATGTGTTTTGCCATAAAGATGCTGAGTTTTGATCTGTTTCTGGCAGAATGGCAAGGCAGAGGATGGTGCTGGTGAAGAGGAAGAGGAGGTTCTGGATGAAGAAACTAAGAAGCGGGACCAAATTGTCAAAGGTGCTATTGACGGCCTGATCCGGGAGTATTCAAGTGAGCTAAATGCTCAATCCCAGGACGATGAGTCGAGTCGTCGCAAAAAGAGGAGAGAAAAGAAGGACGAGGTAAGCTTTAGTTTATCGTGGCCTTTATTCTGCCGGTGGTTTGATGTACGGATGTGTAAATATGTCTGAGATATTTAGAACAGGGATCACTTCATTATTAACTTTGACTTTTCTTGCAATAAACTCTTAATTTGCTTATTAATAGTAAGGTAGTTAAGTTTAGGAATTGAGTAGGATTAGGGATGTAGAATAAGGTCATGTAGAAGGCATTATTTTCTGCTTAATTAGCACTAATAAATGGCTAATATTCTAGTAATATGCATGCTAATAAGCAACTAATAGGTGTAACCATAAAATAAAGTGTTACATACAATAATTAAAAAAAAAAAAATAATTATGTGTGTGGGTGTATGTACACAGTTGTTTCAGAAACCATTTATATATGTATAATTGTTTTTAAAACATGCATGCATTATTATTTTATTATGCCTCATTGGGTATATTATATATTTTAATCATGGTTTCCATTTCTTTAGGATGACATCAGTGCAATGGAAATGGAAGATGACAAAAGAGATCTGATTTCCAGAGAGATCAACAAGTTCCGTGATACGCACAAGGTAAAATACTTGCTAATTTACGCCATATCACAGGTAGAGCACAACAGCCTCTTACACCTAGTTTAGTTTGACAACACACCAGCATGAGTAGATGCTATTTAGCCTGTCAATTCCATTTAGCTCAGCAAAACATTATTACATTTAAGCTTTAAATTTGATTATATAGTGCAGAAATCATTTTAAGACTAGGCCTCATTTGGGCCCAGAGCGTTTATATCAGTGGCTTGTGTAAACTGTAGCGTGGCCTTCATGTTAAGGGTGGGAAATGTAGTCACACATACAATGCATGGACGTTCTGTGCACTTCCCTAAAAGCTAATCTATTCATTAAACCCCACCATTATGATAGAGATCATATGGTGACTAAACCAAGATGAATCTCTCAGCTTTGGAAAAAGTTGCAAGGATAGGATGTAAGTATGAGCTTTCCATTTTTCTCTACTTGTACTGGGCGCCCCCTTCTGAAGGACTCGCACAGGGGCAACTGCACCGACTCTGAAATTCAGCTCAATCGGGTGGTTTTAATATCAGCATACACATGAGGGTGTTCAATTATGTCTACAGAAAAGGATAAAGGGATAGAAAAGGGATAAACTGTCAAACGACTCATTTTCTGGTTCTCTGAGACATGGGCGGCCAGTGAAACTGTGTGGGTCTGTTAGTAAAAGTGATGTTGGTGCTATAATGAATACTGCTGACTTGAATAACAGTGAATTGGCCCATTCGGCTCTTGTAAAAGTAGGGGGCGCCCCTCCACAGCACACGGACTTTCTGAAGATTTTACAGGTATGAATTCATTTTGTGATTGAGTCTACCATCACCTCTCTTCATTCCTGCTTGTTTGCGCTCTTTTCTTTTCTTTTTAAGTGTTTCTCTGTGTGTGTGTTTACTATTTTATATCACTAAAGTCACACAGAATTACTTCAAATCCCCAAAAATGGTGCCTAATGTTTAATTAACAGTAGCCTCATACTTTATAGCACTTTAATTCATATCTCAAGCCTCATAACACTAAATGAAACTTTTTTTACACGTCACGGACATAAATGATTTCTCAAATTATACATCTTGAGGAGAGAGTACTTTTTTTTTGTTTTTTAGGGGGTGACTGAAAAAGTCTCATATTCATAGCCAACAAAAATAAATTTTATTTACTTTATTTAAAAATTTAATTGTTTTTGTGAAAAAAATGGATTGAGTGATAATAAGTGAAGATATTTTCCATTATTAATCCCTTCCACAATCCCGTCGTTCATATTGAGTCCCCAAAAAATCTTAATATCTGTATTAAATTAAATAAATAGAAAATGAGTTAATCAATACAATAGATATAATTAACCAATATCTAAAAATAAGAAATAAAAGAAAAAAAACGTTGTAACAAATGACAGATTAACATTAAAATAAATTGAAGGATTTTTTTTTACACACATCTTTTGAAGCATCTTGGAGATGTTCTTTTGGATTTAATCTGCATCTATTTGCCTGACATTCCAGACAGAATGAACCAAACCAATGTTTGGAAAAGTAAACTGATATTTCCTAATTTTTAGCTGCTGAAAATACTAGTGTTAAATACTAGATGTAGTGTGGCTTTACAGGAGTGTTATTTATATACTATTAGAATATAAATATTTATAAATAATGTGAAATATGTATTTTTTAAAAATGTATTTTGAATTATTTTTTCAAATTTGTCATTTATAGTACTTTAGTCATTTTCAGCTTTCTCAGTTGGGACATGTTTTTTTTTTTAGCATTTTTTGCCCATCTGCTATCTAATTTACTTGCAAAATTACAAAAATTAAAACTTGATGTACAATGTAAATAATTTAAAGACTTAAACTCTCCTGGCAAACTGTCCTGTCAAGTTCACCAGAAGAAATGTTACTTAAAAAGCGTCACCTGTAAATGAAATGCGTTAATGTACTTACTTTCAGTTAAATGCGGTATCTACAGTGTTTTATTTTCCTGTCTCGTCTTTACCTCCTGTGTTACCTTTACATTTGCTACTCCTGCTCACAGTTGCGTAACACCCATGGTTCAGCCGTTACGAAATAGTTTTATATTAAATTTAGACTTTAAATAGATTTAGAATAATTTCAGGAGTCTTTGGTTTTCTGGGAAGTAGTAGTTGTTGATAGACGACAGATATTTTGTTGAGCTGTGATGCTTGAGCTGTTTAGTTGAGACTGAAGCCATGGGTGTCATGCTGCTCTTCAGTGCATTTCATACTCACTCAGTCCGATCATCTGAGGGCCCGAGTCGTCTGCAGTGGGGTAAGCAGTCTCTACACCTTCATTTGTTGCCATTTCTATCCAAACCACAAAGAAACTGCAAAGAAAAAGAAGCAAATCTAACAAATGCAGTATGCAGTGCTTCTGTCACAACGTTTTCAAAATGTGTGGAAGTTGTTTGTGAGATTGTTGCAAGCAAAGAGAATAGTTTGCTTTTTTATTTTTCCTTGTGAATCCTTTGACCTGCTTTTCCTCCCAGGCCTAACAATAAAGGCTTGTAGGGCCACGGAAGCGCTGTGAGTCGCTAGTCAACACCTGTAAGTGCACAAACAACTAGTTTCACAAGGATTGAAGCCTCTTTCTGTTGATCATGTGATGAGACGGCCTCAACTGTTTCTGATCTTATTCAGTTGTTTGCTACATCAAATTTATACCTCCAAAGTGGTTTCCAGGTTTCCTTTTTTATTAATTGCTAAAGCATTTCTTGATTTTTACGTGCTGTTCCATCTAGATACGGTCCTCTGTCATCATGCAAGGCATTCAAAAGTCGAAGAGTCCACAGTGAAGAAATGAAAAAGTTAAAATTGTTTTATAAAAATATTAAACACTGAGATCAGGCATGCATGCTGGAAACCTTCGAAATAAACATTAATTAAAAAAATATATATAAATTAAAGTAAAATATAAAATTTGACTTTAAAATATATTTGTAATAAATTCAGGTGATTTCTTTTTTTTATTTTTTTTTCCTTTTCAGAGTTTTTTACATTTATGACATTTTCTCGCAGTTATAAGATGTATTTAAGATTTCAATATATTTATATATGTATGTATATATTAGTGCTGTCAAAGATTAATCTCATCCAAAATAAAAGGTTTGTTTTTTTATGTATATGTACAGTGTGTATTTATTATGTTTATATATTACACACATACAGTATGTATTTCGATAATATTTATGTTTATACATTTATATATTCTATAATCATTGTCTTATATAAATAATAATAAAATATATATATATAACATTTACCTGTATATGTTTGTATTTATATATACATAATAATATACACACAAATTCTATAAACAAGCTTTTATTTTGGATGCGATTCATAGTTGACAGCACTTTATATATATATATATATATATATATATTATGTATGTATGTATGTTTGTATGTTTGTATTTGGTTGTTTGTGCAACAAAGATAATTACAACTTTATGCCTGAAGAACGTTTTACTAGTGAAAAGTGTAATTTCTGATTCACTAGAGCCAACAAACAGATTTGCAAACTCAAAATTAACATTTTTAAATTGCCAACTTCAGTTTTAAGGTTCTGCATTATTTCTGTGTCTCTTAACAAATAGTTATTTTATTACATGACTCTTTGTAGTTCTTTTACCTGCATCTCAAAAGATACTCTTGCTTGATCTCAGATCATTTAGTTATTGTCATTAAAATATCACATACTAAGACGTTCTCAATTAGATGTTGATTTCTTAATTATAAAATTGACACATTATGTTGATAATGTAATTTGATATTTAATCAAATTATTTATTGTGTTAAAATACTCTAGTGGTCTCAGACTTTTGGTGCCTGTATATGAGTGCATATGTGAATGGCAGGGACTGTAAAGCACTTCCTCATAGAGTGATGCTGTGTCATGTACTTCTTACTTGTGCGTGAGCAGTCGCTAATCTGAAAACCTCCCTCCGCGTTTTCCCACAGAAATTGGAAGAGGAAAAGGGGAAGAGAGAGAAGGAGAGGCAGGAGCTGGAGCGGGAGCGTAAGGAGAGAGACAAGGAGCGCGAGAGAGAGCGTGAACGACGGGACCGTGAGCGTGAGAAGGACCGCGAGAGAGAGCGTGAGAGAGAGCGGGAGCGCGAGAGAGAGCGAGATCGAGACCGCGAGCGAACCAAAGAGCGTGACAGAGAGAGAGAGTGGGAGAGAGACCGGAGCCGTGACCACAGCGAGGACCGGAGTCGATCCAGGTACACGAGATAGCATGGCATCAAGTGCTTTCTTTTGATTTAAGATGCGCAGAGTTCAGATGCAAAAACTTACGTAGAAACCTATACAAATTAGTCAGAAAGAAACGCAAATTTTAAAGAAAACGTCAGGTGTACTTAGAGCAGCCACTCTTAATCACGGTCCTTGCGTCCCACTGGTCTACACTATTTATATGTTTCTCTTGAAGCTTTAGACGTTTGTTCTATTTGAACATATGTGCCCTGCGCAGTGGACATTACCGGATATTCTGCCATGATTCCAGATTGAAGCAAATTTATAGTGCATTTAAGTGTGCGAGATGTAATTTAAGTCGTATTAATTTATTTACAGTGCAAATCTGTGAATGAATGTTCCGAAGTGAAGTAAACTATCAGATTTCTCCTGCTCAGGGAGTACGGAGCAATGAACACTGTGTAGGGACCATGTCGATCAGAACACAGTTCATGCACGGAGCTCTCTTCTAATGAGCTGATCATCAGAATAAGGTGCGACGACTGGGATTGATGCTGCGTTTTGATTTTGAGTCAGTAAGTCACGACTTCAAACCACGAAGGAGAGAGTAAAAGGCAAGTTTTTCTTGACAAAGAGAAGCATTTCTGCATTGTCACCAGTTAATCGGTTTCTCCTTTCATCTACCACATGTCCAGCCAAGCTAAACAAGCGCTCAGTTTCGACACTTGTTGTACATGGAGCAGAGAGATAGGCTTGGGCAAGTTGAGCAAGTGCAGGATAACGATCTTTGTCGATCCTCCAGTAGGTCAAAGCATTTTCGCCTCTGCTGCTGGCCAACTCGGAGAGGTAGCTCTGAACTTGCACAGATGAGGGGCTGGCCAGTAACTGCTCTATCTCAGCATTCTCTTTCATCATGAACTGAAAGTAGTAGACTACATGGCTTTTTGGCTGGAGGTACTTCTGCGGCAGGACCAGGTACTGGAGAAGCTTCTGCAACAGGTTCATCGGGAGCCTGGTCTTGTCTGGTCTTCCCCTCCAGAGTTGCCAAAAGTGCTTGTTTCATTTGTCCCACTCCATGATCTGCATCTGTCCTTTTCTCCAAAAGCCGTTTAAGAACGGTGATGGCTGGAATGACGTCTGCGGCTGTTGCTGTCGAGGAGCTAATTTCTTTTGTGAGTTCCTCAAAAGGCTCGAGCATTTTCAGGACGTTCTCAATAAGTCCCCACCGATGTGCGCTGAGTGTGACTGACAGCTCGTGCTTCGCTGCGTATGTCCCTATAGCACGTCTCTGTTCCACCAGTGATTGCAGCATATAGTAGGTGCTGTTCCACCTGGTGGGAACGTCTTGCTGCAATCTTTTACTGGGCTGACCTGTCATGAACACACGAATAAGAGAGGGTTGAGTGTTTAAAATGTCCATCAATCTTCCTGGCAATTGCGAGCACATCGGTGATGCTTCGCTGCGAGAGCACACCCTCGTTCACGACCAACTGTACTGTAACCCAGTGAGCAGTCAGGCTCATCATTGACATTAAGCTAAAGTTACATGTCCAGATATCAGTAGAAAAACTTATGGCTGCTTCGGGATCGGCTTGTAACAGGTTTTGTGTGTGTTTTGACACAAGGTTAAACAACTCTGGTAAGGCAACGTCGCAAAAGTACCGCCGGCTCAGTATAATATATTTTGGTAATTCATCAAATTTCTGAAACCTCTGTCTTCGACTATGGAGAACGGCTGTTCATCAAGGGCCATGAATTTCATAATTTTCCTCGTAATTGCTTTGGTCTTTTCACTGCCCATCCCAATAAAGGATAGTGCAGGCTGCTGACCTGTGGCTGACGAGCTTTGGCTTGGACTTGGCGCGCTAGCTTTAGCCACTTTCCCCTTTTCAAACTGGGCATATTCAGCTAAATGATAGTGTCTTACTAGGTTTGTTGTTCCGAACGTTTTTGAGCTTGTTCCCCCACGATGTATTTTTGCTTTACAAACGTCAATCTTTGTGTCATCTCAGAAAAGAACTTCCACATCAACGATGTGTTATCACCAGACTGTGAGTGTGCGCGTAGTTGTGACATAATTGCCTGCGCTGCCACTGGTTCTGTAGTTACAGGTTGTCTGGAACACAGCGTAAGAACCACTGCTTAGAGGCTTTTGCATCTGAACTCTTCATACATACATACTTATATGTATATATATATATATATATATATATATGAAAATTACAACCAATTAGTACTTGAGGTGAAAGTAATTAGTCTTTTAAAATGTGTACGTGTATTTTACTGGGTGTATTCTGTAAATCAGGGGAAATACTTGCTTACAATTGCAATTAAATAAAATGGAAAACTTTCAGATTTTTTGGAAAAAATACTAATAAATTAATTTTCTACAAATTTTGTCAACTTCTATATTTCAAATTTATTTCTAAATATTATGACATAATTTGTATTTATTTACCAACATTTGTGTCTGTTATGCAAGATTACTATTTATAAAATTCATATTTATGCATTTCTGCAACATTTACAGAAATACAGAAATGTACGAAATGTTAAGGTATTTATAATTTTTATTTACTGCAATCTTATTCTTAATTTTATTCTTTTTTTGGTAAAGCTACAAAATGTATATGTCAACATATTCAAAAGCTGAAGTTATGTCTACAATAAAGTACAGACTTCATGTATTATGTGTTTGGGTGCTGTCCGTTTTCAGAGAACAGAGTCGTGATAGAGACCGAGATAAGGAGAAGAAGCGTGATCGTGAGGAAGATGAGGAAGAGGCGTATGAACGGCGTAAACTGGAGAGGAAGCTGCGCGAGAAAGAGGCGGCGTATCAGGAGGTGAATGACTGCATTCAGTCTCTCTGATCATCATGTTACTGAATCATTAGCTGTCTTGATCCACAATTTACCTTCTTCAATTCCAACAGCGTCTGAAGAACTGGGAGCTCAGGGAGAGGAAGAAAGCCAGAGACTACAGCAAGGAGATGGAGAGAGAAGAGGAACGCCGGCGTGAAATGGTAGACTACTATTGTCCTAATATATTTACATAAACATGTCAGCCTTAAATATTTATGGATGATATGGAGAATGTTTCCAAAGTAAATTAATAACTGTAAAAATATAGTATTTTAAACTTGTGCAGTCAAATTGATTAATCACGATTAAATTGCATCCGAGATAAAAGTTTTACTTAATAGATAATTGTGTACAGTTTCATGTATACTGTGTATAAGCATGATTGATCGATTAGACAGCGCTAATTTAAAT
>JAUCMR010000052.1:19174006-19188777 GCA_032357425.1 Enteromius argenteus | reverse complement strand
TATTGTGATGTTTTTATCAGCTGTTTGGACTCTCATTCTGACGGCACCCATTCACTGCAGAGCATCCTTTGCTGAGACACTGATGCTATGCTACATTTCTCCCAATCTGATGAAGAAACAAACTTATCTACATCTCAGATGGCCTGAGAGTAAGGAAATTTTCATTTTGGGGGTAAATATTCCTTTAAAAAGCAGACACACACACATTAAAAGGTAGCATACTGTGTACAATATGCAAACTGCAATAAAAATGTAGTAGTATGGTGGCAGGCCATTTAAACATAACAATCCTCATCAGAACATTTCTAGTCTTCAGCACAGAAAACACATAACTTTTTGTGAAGTGAAAGTGTTTTTAGCTGACCCAGACTGAAGGGACCCACTGCGGCTCGATGTCCAATTTGTCAGTGAGTGTCAGCAGCTCAGAGATGCTCTTCTCCTGCTCAGTGTTTGTGACGACCGCATCGAATAAGTGACCGAAGCTGTGCTCCATCTCACGCACTTTCTCCAAGGTCTCTCTCACATCCTCGGGCTGTGCAAAAGAAAACAATATGATAGTTATTGCTTTTCAATTGCTCAGAGAAAGCTGGTGTGAAATTTTATGTTGCACATTTCTCAAAAACCAAATTCATACATAATTAAAAATGTATAGCTAAAAAAAAAATATATATATATATGTGTGTGTGTGTGTATTATTTACTAAATATTTTTACTATATAGAGTGTCAAACTATTAATCGCGACTAATCACAGCCAAAATAAACATTTTGTTTACATAATGTGTGTACTATGTATAGTCATTATGTACATATATAAATATATTTCATGTTTATATATGAAATATATTTATATAGAATTTATATGGATATAAATACTGTATATAACATATTTTGAACGTGTGTGCCTTTATACATACATAATATACACAGTACACACACACATATATTATGCAAACAAAATCTTTTCTTTAGGATGCAATTATTTGTTTGACAGCACTATGTATCTCTCTCTCTCTCTCTCTCTTTCTCTCTTTATATATAGGTGACCGCTAGTGTAAATGAAAAGGAAAAATGTGTATCTTGAAGACCATGTGTTTCTTCACTCCTCTGGTCAGCAGGGTGGAGAATCGCTCCTGAGGAGGAAGAGGAGGTGGTGAAGGAGAAGGAGGAGAAGGCCTGATGAAGATGATGTATGGTTTAAGATCTGAGGAACACAGCACTCGCAGGGACTGAGAAATATAAAACACAAATATCCAAAAGAAATGTAAACCAGAGAAACAAAAACAGTTCAAGCTCAGAAAAAAAACTAAATGTACTTAATATATAGTATAGTATAGTATAGTATAGTATATTCTATGAATTAATATCACAAAAACATGTCAAGGTCATAATAAAGATTATTTTCCTGGCAATTAAGAAAATTACCCTATGTACATCCTGTTGTCTTCTTATTTGTATTTTTTGTAATTAGACTTAATTTAAGGGTTTAACCTTTTTATCATAACATTACAGTCAAGGTCAGAAATGAATGGGGTTTAGAGCAAAAAATTATAATATGATTCAACACATTAATTTAACTTCAAAGTATTTGACAGAAATGTTTCAAAATGTTTTTTTAAATCATCTTGTACCTCAGTACATGCATCATTACATAAAACAAAATTCTTTTGTAGCACTATTAGTTTTTTGTTTGTTTGTTTTTTTGCAGATTATACCTTGAATTGCAGATAGCAATCTTAACCTTAAATGCCTACAATCAAATTTTGTGAAAGGTTTTCTTCCAGATCTCCAGAATATAATTATTTTACTAATAACTACATCAAGCTAAACAACAATTTTTTAAAGTCTGGAATGAGCGCACAACTTGTATGTAAATAAAAAGCTATCAACCTTTAAAACTGCACGTTATATATTGCCTACAGTTACACCACAACTATGTTATTTAAACATTTCTCATTTTCGTTTTCTTTAACTTTAAAAAAAAAAAAAGGGGGGGGGGGGGGTTGGGGGCAATAAAAACAGAATTACTGAAATTTTTACCAAAAATTTAAATGAAAAAGACAACAACAAACCTAATCCAAAACATTAATAATTATAATCTCAGTGATACTTCAATAACTGCTCATCAAACATGTTTCCTGACATCAGTGAGCTAGTGTTGTGTTGGGCTCATTAAGATCCTCAAACTGATCAGTTATTTGTTAACTCCACGTTACACCTTCCAGGGAATTATAGTTGATCTTACTGAACTAAGATATGACCAAGTATGTATTTAACATGCAAAAAAGACATTTTTATATAAACATTTCTTTTTATTAATATTGAATTTCAGCAGTGCCCTTACTTGGAAGAAAGGCACCTGATAAAAATGCAATCCAAGATGCAAACAGAAAACAAGAGACTATATCAGTTGTAGCTGTATTTAATAGAGTCATAACTATACAAATAAGAAGTTCATACAAAATGAAAAATGGTCATAAAAGGCCTCAAGAAACCCCAAAATGCAACATATCTACAAATCTTCCAGGTGATAATCCATGTGCCATTTCTTGAAGCAGTTACGTGACGACACGAAGCACAGCGCCACCTTGCAGTGGGAGCAGTATATAGGAGTCTTGACTTTATTTCCTTGCAGTTTGCACATCACACAAACTCGCCTCCCATGCGTAGCATCCGAACCAAAGTACTCCGGATAGCATTGCTCCGTCTGGGCAGGTGAGGCTGGGGGAGACGACTCAGTGTCGGATGGAGTTTCATTCATTTCATTAGGGGTCAAAGGCACGTTTGCCGACATTCCAGTGGAAGATGTTGAAGGATCTTTGGCAGCAGAAGGATTCTTACTTCGGCCGGCACGTGCCAGTTCAGAAACAAGAGTTTCCCTAAACAATTTAAGGTTGAGAGGAACCTTGTTCTGAGCTTTCGCCAATTCTTGGTGAAGGATGAAACTGTTGACCACTGCGATGTCAAGAAAATGAAAGAAGAAGGTCTTGTACCATTTTGTGGTTTTATGGAGGATGTTATAATATTCTATGAGGGAATCCGAGAGGTCAATGCTTCCCATGTTTTTGCTGTAGTCCTTCACAGCAGACGGAACTGGAATTAAACGCGTTCTCCAAACCCCATCAGAACCTTTGGCGTTCCTGGTGACCGTATCCCCCGTGAATGCCTTGTGAATCGAGGAACACATGAGGACTTCTCTCGCATCCATCCATTTGACAAACAGAAGAGGACCTTGCCGACACCAAAAGATGGATCCTAATTCAGATCTTCCGCTCAGATCGTTGACCTTCGGTAAACTGGAGGAATGGCGCAACACGCCACAAGCGAGGATGCCGTTCTGCAATAAATCCAACAAAAGAGTCGGGCTGGTGTAGAAGTTGTCCATGTATAACCTATAACCCTCTCCGAGGACCTTGTGATCCAGTAGTCTCATTACCGAATCGTACCCGGCGCCTTTCCCCGACGACGTCGGAGTCTTTCCTTCGTACACAAAGAAATTCCAGGTGTACCCGCAGGACGAATCGGCAAGAACGAAGAGCTTGTAGCCCCATTTAGTTGGTTTGTCATTCATATATCTCTTGATTCCAATCCTAGCTTTGGTAGCGACCATTCTCTCGTCTACCAGAATCTCTCTGTTGGGGTGAAAGTGTTTCTTACATGCCGAAAGAACATCTGTGTACAGAGGCTTGATTTTGAGCAGCCGGTCATAACCCCCAGTCCCTTTCTTCTTATTGTTCTCCTCGTCCTCCTGAGGATCACAGAGCTGAAGATTCCAGGAGATGGCTTGAAATCTTGCCCGGGACATGATGGATTGCGGGTACGAGAAATTGTACATTCGCTTTCTCGCCCAGTAGTCAGCAATTGACTTTGCCTTTACCAGTCCCATATAGACAACTAACGCCACATACGAGTAGAACTCGGAAATGGTTAGAGGTGCCCAGACAAACTTCTTTCCAGCTTTCACTCTCTTCTCTGCATTGCTGTTAGTGTTTTGGATGATTGTCTTGACTGCAGAGTTTGTGAAAAAGAGTTGGAACAACTGTAAAGGTGTGTAAGTTGCGTCCGTTTTGAGCTGTGGACCTGGAGGACGCATGGGAGAGAAATTCGGTAGTACTGGTTCCTCATCCTCATTGGTGATGTCAAGCCACTTATCTGGCTTACTGTCAACCTTTGTCCAAGGTGAATCCAAGGCAGAAGATGACCTGTCTCTGGTTTGTCTCTGTGAATAAGGGGTTGTGGCGATCTTCGGTTTCTCTTCGGTCAAAGCAGGTTGTGGGATGGCTTCAGATGTGGAAGTAGGTTTGGGATTGGGTTCAGAATTGGTGGAGATTGCGGGATTGGGAGCAAGATCCAAACTTGATGCCGGAATGGGATCAGCGGAGGGTTTGGAAATGGTTACGGGAGTGGAATCGGCAGCTGGTAATGAATTGGGGAGGGTTGCAGGAGGAGAACCAGGGGTTGGTTTAAGTATGAGGTTGGGTTTTAAAGCATGCTTTCGGGGCCGGCCTCTCTTTCGTGGTAATGTGGGTGCTGGAGTAGGGATGGGTGCAGGAGTGGTCGTGAGAGAGGCTTCAGGGGCAGGACAGGTAGGTTCTGACGTGGATATAGAGAGTTTGTCTGTTGGTCCTGATGATGTGGGTGTTGGGGGGTTGCCTATTCTTGGAGATTGAGCTGATGCAGGTGATTTTGAACGATCCGGACTTTCCAGAAGAGGGTTCCAATCGTCACCAGAATCAAGACTGCAATACAAAACAAACACACTTTATACGCGTGGCCACAATAGCATCAACTGAAAAGTAGTAACTAGTTTCTGGGTTAACCCTACAAAGTCTTACATTAAATAATAGTTTGAAAAAACTCACTTTTTTGTAATGCAACAGTTTATTGAACCTTTAGGCAAAATGAATAAATAAGTTTGCATGTGTTAGTTGAGCATCACATTTGATACATCAGGCTTTTATTGATAATATAGGATAATATATACTTTTACTATAAATTATATACTTTACTCCAGGAAGACAAAAAACTTATTATGACCCCCAAACTGAACAAGAATATGCTATTTGGTGCAGGTTCTGATATTTAAACAGACAAAAGCTAAGCTAAAATTCATATAAATATCAATCACTCTATATCACCTAATAATGTCTTAGTATTAGTATCAAATTTCATGCTTAGTTCTACGACAGGATTGCCGCACATTTTTAATGTCAAATTTAAGGCTTTTTATAACCTTTAACACAAAGAAATAAAAATTTATGTATGCTAGAGCAGTGCAATACTGACAAAAAAAAAAAGTATTTCCATGTGTTTTGGGGATTTTGTTGAATAGACAAGATAATTAGAAAACGCATTTACTCAAATATAATACTAAGAGGTTGTTTTTATTAAATATTTAAATTAAATTAAATAAATTGAATAAATATAGAATTGATTGTGTTTATTTATTGGTTGTTTATTGAAACGTTAAATCAATATCACATTTGCAATAATGCTCATTACTGTTGCACATTAAAGAACAAGCTCACAAAATCACAGTACATCTTTTTTCAAAGATTATTTAAATCAAACAGAAGCGAAATTATATCCATGTAAACAAGACTACATACAATAACAACACTGAGCTGCTCTAAACTGCTATATTTTCAATTAGATTTTAGACCTCAACTCAAAACTTAATGCCTAAGAAAAGAATACACATATGCAAGACATTTGAATTAATTTCAGATTTTCTAATGACTCATGGGAATCCTTTATGATTAAAGCTCTGCAATTTTTATTGTGGAGATTCTGGGAAAAAATATATACAATACAATACAATATGGTGATACAAAAAAAAAAGTTCCTCAAAAGCCTGATGATCATATTTGATACTCGTATTTGACCATAATTCTAAAAAGGATGTATGGATAAACAAGTAAATCTTAGCCACTTCAGTCTATGTGTTTATCTTGAAATATTATGAAAATAACCCTTTCAAGAATCTTTAAGGTGTTGTTATTTAAAACAAGAGAGAAATAGGAACAGAAAGCAGTTGTTCAATGTATCAAGAGACTTTTTACTAAAAGCAAAAATGTTATTAAACTTGAATGACAAAAAACTACAATAAATGCAAGACTTCCTTACTCACTCTTCTTCCCACAGTTCGTCTTCCCTCCCAGAATCACTGATCTCGTCACTGTCTCCATCAAGGTCGCTGTTGAAGTCGCTGTCGGCCCGAGGCCTGATGGGTGCAAGATCAGGATCATAGGTGTTTATAGCAGCTAATTGTTCATCCATGGTTATGGTTGAAGAGATGGGCACAGGATCAGAAGTGGCAATGGGTACAAATTCAGACAGAGGACTAGGGGTAGTTTTTAAGCTGTGCTTTAAGGGGCTGTCTGTCCATGGAGGTGTTGTGGATTGAGGGATCGTAGATGAGAGTCGTTGCCTTTTTGCATTTGGTGATTCTGAACGCCCTAGGCTTTCTTTCTTTGCAGCAGCCCATTCTTCAACAGCATCCACACTGTAACACAGACCAAAGATGCTTCATTATGCACGCATGTCGGGAAATTTACACTACCATTCAAAAGTTTGGTGTTGGTGAGTTTTTTTGTTAATGCGTTTAAAAGAAGTCTCTAATGCTCACAAGGTTGCAGTTGTTTAGTAAAATTTATATTTTGGGTATTACATTTCTAAATAGTTATTTTCTACTGAAATATATTTTTAAATGTAAACTATTGCTCTGGTCATTTCAGGACCATTAGTCTGCAGTGTCACATGATTCTTCAGAAATCATTCTAATATACTGATTTGCTGCTCAAGTAATGATTTTCATTAATATTTTACGTTTATTATAAATGTTTGTACTGTCACTTGATGAATTGTTTGTACTAGATGAATTGTGTCCATCCTTAATAAAATATTAATTATTAAAGAAAATAAAAAATATATTTAAATATAAAAAGTAAATGCAAAACAAAGAGAAAAGAAATTCATCAAATGATTGAAATGGTTCATAAAACATGTTTACCAAATAAGCCAAGTTTATTTCAGTTAGTCTGACTTATTATCATTTGATCTGCTGGTTCAAAAAAAGTTAGACTAACCGAAATAAGCTTGGCTTTTGTGGTAAACTTGTTTCACGAAACAGGCCCCAGGGCAAATTACTATGGAAGACACAAATAATAATAATAATAATAAAATAAGAAAGGTAACTGCTGCTTCTTATTTGACAATTCTTACAATTCTGAGTTTACCACTTTTCATAATTATTTCACAAGTTTTAAACACGCAGTTCTGAGAAAAAAGCCCAAACTGTGAAATATAAACTCACAAATGTATAAATATCAACTTTGTGGTGGAGAGTTAAAAAAAAAATACAAATAGTTTAAAAAAATTTTTTTATAAAAATGTACTCACTTCCCATCCCATGGCTCCTCTTCCTTCACCGCCCTGATCTCACTGGTGTCGCCGTCTAACAGAAGCCCTGTTGATGTTGGTGTACAGATGAGCGTAGCTATCGGTGCTTGATGGGAGCTGGCTGTGGAATTTGGGCTGAGTTTAAAAGTGGAAGCGGGATTGGAGATGAGTATGGGTGCAGAATTAGGGTTCAGTTTAATGGAGGAGGAGGAGGAGGCATTGGTAAGCGTTATGGGTGTGAAATTTGAGCTTAGTGTAAAGGTGGATGTGGAATGAGGGCCAAATTTAATGGAGGAATTAGGTATCAGCGTGGCATAAGGGGGGGGTTTAGGCACTATCGCGGGATACGGGCTGGGCTTGGAAAAGAGTTTGGCTTTAGATTTGTCTTTAGGTGGTCTGCCTCTGCGTCGAGGTAAGGAGATGGCTGGGGTGCTTTTCGGCGTGCGAGCCATTGCTGGTGCTGCTGGGGAGGGTTTCAAAGCATTTTTAGGTGGCCGTCCTCTCCGGCGTGGGAAAGACGATGAAGGCGAGGATGAGTTCCTCTTTAGTTTTGAGCGCCTGAGAGGCTCCCATTCTTCAGAAGAATCAACACTGTAACATACAATGAATACACTTTACGTTATATTGTTATACACTTTATATTACACACTTGTTAATTGTTATATCAAATTAATGTTATTCAAAAAAAGAAGAAGAATAAAAACCACATATTTCATGAATGCAAATAAATACATACAAAAAAAAATACATTGACTACAGAGCTTGCAAGACTGTACTGCTATTCTGTGCTGTCTTGTTTGGTATTAATTCCGCTCAAAACATGTTTCGTAGTGAAGCGCTACACTGTTTTCATTTACACATGAACAGATCACAATCCAGTGTTTTGCTCTGAGTTTGGGTCACTTATAATGTGCATTTAAGAACTATATTCCCAACCTTATATACATAAGTGTATATACACCTTAATTAGAAAAGGCTCTTTGTATGGCAATCATTTTAATTCATTATAAAAGAGAATGTATTCTGCTGATTATCTTCACCATGCATGGTAAAAAAGGGGTCAAAGTTCCATACCGTTTGGCTGCAAGAAACATCTTTCTCTATTAAAAGCTGTGAATTTTTTGCAAACATGCACAGTTCCCACAGCAGATTGCTTTTTTTTGTTGCATAGCAACAATGCTTTACCAGTGTCAGCCCCTTTTGAAGACTCTATAATTAACAGAGAAACTGACTGCTTTCTCCATGTATTACAGACAGTGCCATCTCTTCCCAATTCTATATAGTTGTCTTGTATAAGAAAAGGAGTTTTTAACAGTTTGGAATGGGGTGCATTAAGGCACGTCCCTTTTTTAGAATATCCAATAGCCTTTAGTTTATGTCACAGCTATGAACAATATATATATATATATATATTTTTTTAGAGGACTGGACATATTTGTGCATTTAATTGGAGAAAAATATGGATACACACACCCCTGAGTGCAACATGACATCATTCCAATTTTTGCCAATTTCGCTGACGACAAAAACTGCAATAATGTAACACTCTCCCTCTCTCTCTCGATAGACAGATAGATAAATAGATATTTTAAACTGATTCATATATTAATGTATTAGTTTTGATTATGCAGTTATTTGCAACTCCCTTTTCCCTCAATGCTTGGTGTCTTATCCTATGTAGCTTTAAGAAATGCATTCAGCATTAAGCAATAAAAGGATCACTTTTCTACCCCACAACAGGTAAAAACGCTACATATGACGGATTACTCACTCTTCTTCCCGCGGTTCCTCCTCCTCCGCCGAATCGTCGAGCTCGTCGCTGTCTGACAGGGGTTTGTATCCAACCTCAGTATCGCAATCGTCTATGACGCACTCGATTTCATAAAACATTTGCCTTTTCGCTCCGACCTCCTCCGCCGATGCCATTTCGAGCAGAAAAGATGAAGAATACTAAAGGCTGCCTCCTCAAACCGGGTTCAGACGCTGCAGAACATGCGCGCAGGCTCACAGCGCTCAGAGCGTCCTCCATAAGCCCCGCCTCCCACCGCTACGTAGGGATTATCGCAGCTTCTGATTGGAACACAATCTTGACTGACGTTTGAACGACGGGCTGAGATCATCAGTTATGCGACGTAAAAAAGCAGACCCTTATTATTTACATTATAAGAACCAAACATATAAGTTGCCTATTATTTTTCAATGCACTTTTAGTGCACTCTTGTTTAGTGCTGTCTTCACCTTTTTGTTTGATTCAAATAGCCTTTTTCTGCTCTTTTTAATAGTGCTGCATATAAGAAAAACTGCTTAATTTAATTAACAATTGTAGAATGTAGTTGTGTCATGTTAATAAACAGATATATAATTTCCTTGGTTATTTCATATTTTGTCTGGTCGTGTAATTTCTTAATTGCACATTAATTACTTTCCGGTTTGCTTATTTTTTAGCTATATCGCATACGGCAAACCTATTCCATGCATGTTGTATTTTGTAATTGCAATTATGAGTGCTTACTCCATCTTACCCTGGGATGCAGACACAGCAAACAGATTTTTCCTGAGTTGATAACCTGTCTGACTGAATCGGTGTTCGTGCCGTACAGGTTCTGATCAAACTCGCCAGATTCGATGAATTTCCCGGCAGCCAGGTCAGATTCAAAGCTCTGTCGTGAAACAAAGTTGTACTCCCTGCCGTTGACCTCGTGTGCACGTGGATTTCGTGTGGTGTCTGTGACACATGTTCAAAAATACATCTAAGTACAATACCGAACAGTAGGCTGTGTATCATCCAGGACGTAGATCAGATTGGGAGAAATGTAGCATTGCATCACTTGCTCATCAATGGATACTCTGCAGTGAATGGATGCCGTCAGAATGAGAGTCCAAACAGCTGATAAAAACATCACAATAATCCACGTGTAAATAACATCACTTGAGTCTATCAATTAACATCTTGTGAAGTAAAAAGTTGTGTTTGTAAGAAACAAATCCATTATTAAGGCGTTTTAACTTCAAACCAAATCCTCAATCCATAATATTGCTTTCTCCAGTGAAAAGTCATTGTGTCTGCATTATTGTGATGTTTTTATCAGCTGTTTAGACTCTCATTCTGACGGCACTCATTCACTGCAGAGTATTCATTGGTGAGTGTAACGAAGGGGACAGAGACGTGCAGATCCATCTGCGAAGCTTTATTTAAAGACATGATGAAACAAGCAGGGTCGGTAGATGGGCAAACAGGTATGTAGTAGGTAAAACACAAGAAAGGTCCAGAGGGAGAGCAAGGGTCGGTTGATCAGCATACAGTATCCAAAATGAGCGAGACAGAGGCAAAAAACCAACACAAAGCAAGGATCGGTACACGGGAAAGCCACTAGGAAGAAACACTAAACAAGAGAAACGCTTTACAAGAGAAAACTCGATGCTCGGCGATTGACTTTACAAAAACACAGAGCTTTTAAAAGACAAGACAACGAGTTAACAAGGGGGAGGAGCTGATAAAGAACCATAGTGACAAACAAGGGGGTGGAGACTCAATGGGAAAGGAACAGATGAGTTGTCATGGTGATAAATAAGGGCAAGGGGACACAGACACGATGTAGCACATAGTCAACTCGTTCAAACTAAGAGCCCATACATGACTAAACAGAGGAACACTGACAGAAATCATATCAGGTGAGCAAGTTTCTCCAAATCTGTTACCGTAAAGATACAAATGAAGATACAAAAAATTTTCTTCTTTTGGGGTGGACTATTCCTTCAGTAATTAAATTATTAGTTCTGTTCCAAAACTTAGGAAAGCTGCCCACATAAGTATGGTCTTACAGCATTACAACATTAATAAGTCTCTTATGGCAAGTAATTTTATTCATTATTGATGCAGTTCTCTAGGTTTTGGAAGCCACCCATTGTGCCTCCTCCTGTAGTTTGGCTTCATGTTAAACTACTTTAAGCCAAAGTTTGTAAAAAACAAAAAAAGCATAATCTTACGTGGAACAGCACCAGCGAATCGGTCAGGCTCTAAAGAGAGCAGTCTTTGTCTCAGTTCATCATGTCCGCTGTTGGGTGGGCCAATCAGAGCGATGGGACGCTTGCGGTTGGGCGGCTGATGGTACAGTGCCACCTCCTCATAGGTCAGGATATCCTCCGTGTAATGCTCTAAACAATTACAATTCATTTATTACTGATGCAAAATATAAATCTCATTAGTTTATACCAGGGCTTTTAAACTCAGCTCAACATGTGTTTTAAGCAAAATTCCCAAACAAGCATGAGACAAAGGCTAAAGGTAAACCTGTGTTCCTTCTCAGCATGCCCTCTGTTTTTAAATGCAAATTGCAACTTGGGGGTGAGAATCACTTTCATTGTGATCTTATTGCCCATCTCGCATGAGAAGAAACATCCCTCCATGAACGTCTATCAGTTTTTAACGGCTCTTACATCCTCAGCCTTTCACCCATCAGAAACCATTCACACCTCAAACTCAAGTTCACTCTAAAACCAATGGAAAAACATTATACTTGCATTCAAGCCATAGCCAAGAAATTTCAGTGGATCATTTGGATTTGTACTAGTAAACTACCACTCAGAACACCCTAGCAACCACATGGCAACACACTAGAACACCTTAGTAACTGCACAGTAACACTAGAAGCCACTCAGAACACCCAGCAACCACATAGTAACACACTAGATCGATACATTTTGTTTTTATTTTTAAGAATTCAGCAGATACTCACCGATATTCTTACTAGGGTTGAACAAGAGTTTTTTCCGTTGCTTTTTGCTTTTCTTTGCACACCAAAGTTTCCCTGAGGAAAGAAGATCAGTGACACTAAACTTGTAAGATCAACAGCAACATCTTAAGTGTTTTGAGGATGATGAAATCCCAAAGTTTGTGTTTGTGTCTCTATAGAAGTTTTTTTTTCTGGCAGGAAGTGAGTGAGTTTTAGACCGATGCGGTCCAGCTCACCTTTATAGTCTTGATTTCTGTCTGTAATGGTTTTCTTCATGGCTTCTCTGTGCTGTTGGAAGCTCTTCCCTTCAAACAACAAAACAGATGATGACCACTGATGATCTTGTCTTACTATGCTACTAGACATGCAACTACTAGTTAGGGAAAGACTGTACTATTTGCTCTGAAAAACACAAAACTGTCAGTGCTAAAAAAAAATGACACATGGGCAAAAGTATATCTCAATATTTTGACCAAAACTGAAATAAATATTGATTAAAATAAAAATAAGAAAAGTAAGAATAGCACACAAAACATTAGAAAAACTAATATAGAACAACTAACTATATATATATATATATATATATATATATAATAGAAAAACAATTAACAAAATAATACTATTTATTTAATAATAAAATAAAACTATAATCAGAGTTTACACTTAACTGGCGAATAAAAAGTGTAAATTCATTGTAAATGGATGATGAATATCATTGTATGTCGTCCTATTCAGGAAAAGGTTAAATTATTTTTTCCAATGGATTTACATGCACTTTTTTTATGCCTCTATCCTGTAACTCAGCAGGCACTCTGCTAATTGTTCTAACCAGGTATAAGGCCAGCGAGGGGCTTCTGGTCCTCATGTCCGTCTCTGTACGCCTGCCACCAGTTGGGGTCATCCTGGCTGGTGACGTGTAGGACGTCTCCCTTTTGGAAGGAGAGGCTGAGCTCTCTGCATGGCACGTATGGGTCCTCAGATGGGTCATAGCTGAAGTTTGCCTTCACATGCATCTGTACAGAAAAAGAAAGATGAGACGAGGACAAAGCTTGTGTATAGACGGTTTCAATGACAACAACATAAACAAACGTTACTGCGCATGTGTGCTTTTGTGGCCCTAACTTAACTTCTGGTAAACATCCAAATAGAATCAATAACCGCTGCTAAGACCTTCTAGAGTAGATTTTTTTTTGATAACAAGCTAAATATGTTCGCAAATACAAACTCATTCTCTGCCAGCAGGAGGTGCTTTAAGCACGAGAAACAAGAGGTTTTCTGGTAACGGCTGTAGACAAAGCAGCTCTGAGCTTACAAACGCAGGATGAAATGAATATCACATTTTCTTCCTTCAGAAATACAATGATATAAAAACCCCCACACCTCGGTTTGATTTTAAAACGTTCATTAACGTTACGTGCTCATGTTTATTCAACGAAGCCTTTTGGATAATCAGTTAGTTTTGATATCATGGCAGGTCGTCACTCGTCACAAATAAACATGTATGGGAAACACTTCCCACAGCACAATAACCTGAGACCAACTTCATTACTCATAATTAGCTGTGTTTGGAGCTGGCGACACTAACCAGACTGATAAACAAACACAGACTGGAAGTTAACTTAGGTCCAGACACGTGCGCCCGATGAAACGGTCTATATTTTTTGTACCAAACCCTAATGAGCTGCTACCAAGCATAAAATCTATCCAACATAGATCAGCCTCATATCTTATATTGTCCACAAGTATACTAATTCATAAGGCAATTCCAGAATGCATTGTGACAAGAAATCTACGAGGGTTTGAAACACACAATCATAGGAAGGAATGAAAATGACGAAATTGATGACGTCATACCACAGTTGGTCGGTGAGGAGATATTTTGTTTTGAGAGTTTGGGATGAGGAGAAATGTGAGGGACCCGTACATGCAGGACTACAGACAAACAAGAAGAACACACATGTAAACAAATATCATTTTTTTGAAAGAACAAAAATTGTACTGTTATTTAGCAAGGTTAATTACATTTTTCATAAGTTAAAGACATTTATGATGTTACAAAAGATTTCAAATAATGTCTGTTCTTCTGAACTTTCTATTCATCAAAGCATCTTGAAAAATAAAATGCATCTTGGTTTCCACAAATGATATGAAGCAGCACAACTGTTTTCAATATTAAAAATAATCTTTCTGAGGAGCAAATCAGCATATTAGAAGGATTTCTGAGGGATCATGTGACACTGAAGACTAATGGTGCTGAAAATTCTGCTTTGATCACAGCAATTAATTACATTTTAACATATATTCACATAGAACACAGCTATTTCACATTGTAATAATATTTCACAATATAAATTTTTTTACTTTATATTAAATAAAATAAATAAAGTCTGTATAAACATACCTTATGTTAACAAATGATTTTGGTAAAGTAATTTTAAAGAGTTTAGGAGTTTTTGGATCTCACCAGAATGTTGTGAACATCATTAACACTTTTTCCACGGACTGAAACATTGTTGATCTCCAGGATTTCATCTCCTTCGCTGAGCAGGTTGCTTTTCTCCACCGTCCCGCCACTCACCACCCGACTGATGATTACACGGTCATGTTCATTCCGAACAGTCACACCCTAAACAATGTTA
>JAUCMR010000052.1:19147707-19159911 GCA_032357425.1 Enteromius argenteus | reverse complement strand
TCACTCCCACCACCCACAATCCCTGCCGGACCTGGGACTCGAACCCACGACCTTTGGGTTACAAGTCCAACTCCCATAAATTATACATTTAATCATATATTTCTATTATTTTATGTATTTCTTTTAAAAATATGTCCCAAATCAAATCAGGTTCTCTTCATAAAATGACACATTTATTTTATGTATATATATATATATATATATATATATGTGTGTGTATTTATTTAAAACAGCAGGAATTGAGCATTTTTTAGTGACAGAATTTGTTTTATTAACAATTAAAACATAACAATCATGCATGAAAAAGTATGAACCAGGGTTACAATAGTTTAAATTAAAACTATAATTTTTTGTAAATTGAAATACAACTTAAATGGGAATGAAATTAAATATTAAAAACCCTTAAACTTTGCTTCTAAGGCATCATTTTTTCTTTTTTAATTTAACCTGATGTACAAAAATAACTAACATTGAAATAAAAATAAAAACTATATTGGCTTTTAAACCCCCCCAAATTGACCAAAAATGACAAAAACACGCAACAGAATTACTAAAACTTTAACTAAAATCAAAACAAAAAATAATTCAAAATATTAATGCAAAACTAATGTAAGCTGATTTTCTGAAATCAAAGGTGATTGGTAAACTCCAGCACTGGGATGGCACTTGCACAATTGTTCAGAAAGTCTAAAACAAAGAATAATTCTAAACAAATGATTATGAAAGGAAAAAAAAATCAAGGAAGAATTTAATTTACACATAGGTGTTTCTGTCAGTGTTCCTCTGTTTAGTCATGTATGGACTCTTAGTTTGAATTGTTGTATGTGCTACATCGTGTCTGTGTCCCCTTGCCCTTATTTATCACCATGACAACTCATCTGTTCCTTTCCTTGTTAACTTGTTAACTTATTGTCTTAAAGCTCTGTGTTTTTGTAAAGCCAGTCGCCGAGCATCGAGTTTCCTCTTGTAAAGCGTTTCTCTTGTTTAGTGTTTCTTCCTAGTGGATTTCCCGTGTACCGATCCTTGCTTTGTGTTGGTTTTTTGCCTCTGTCTCGCCCATTTTGGAAACTGTATGCTGATCGACCGACCCTTGCTCTCCCTCTGGACCTTTCTTGTGTTTTACCTACTACATACCTGTTTGCTCATCTACCGACCCTGCTTATTTGATCATGTTTTTTAAATAAAGCTTCGCAGATGGATCCGCACGTCTCTGTCCCCTTCGTTACAGAAGCGGATTAATTCTACCTGCATGTAATATAGCTCTTTTTACACACTGATAAATGAGCTGGTAGCACTATTAACTATGATTTTTCTCTCAATAAAATCCAAGTTTGCTGCTTATTAATAGTTAGTAAGGTAGTTGTTCAATTTAGGCACTGAGTAGGATTACAGATGTAGAATATGGTCATGTACAATAAGGCATTAATATGTGCTTAATTACTACTAATAAATATTCTAGTAATATGAATGCTTATAAGGACTAGTTAAGAGACCCTAAAATAAAGTGTTACCAGTGAGCTGATATATTGTTTCCTGTCAAACACTCAATCAGAAAGCTTGGGTGCACTAATGTGGTCATAGGACACAAAACAAAGTACAATCTTTACTAAAACTGAAAACTTATTATAATAAATCAGTGTTTACTCGCAATGTAAAAGTAAAATGGAGGCCAGTTTGGCGAGAATTTAGTAGTAGTAGTAATAATAATAATAATATAATGTCTGACCTGTGCTCTGTGCCCATGGCAGAGGTTCCTGATGGTGCCATGTCAAAATACAGCGGTGATACTCGGGACGAGGATCCAGCTTCACATCACATGACAACTGGAAACAATGAAGCACGATTTAGATGCGGTTATTAAGGCTGTCCATAGATTTGAATGTTTTGCAATTAATGTTCTGAAGTTCATGCATTGACATATTCTTTTATTTTTTAAATGAATACTTTTATCCAGCAAAGATGCCTTAAAGTGAACAAAAGTGACATTAAAGACATTTATAATGTTACAAAAAAGTTATATTTTAGATAAATGCTGCTCTTTTGAACTTTCTATGCAACAAAGGATCCTGGAAAGTGTATCACAGTTTCCACAAAAATATTAGGCAACACAACTGTTTTCAACATTAATAATCAGAAATATTTTTTTGAGCAGCAAATCAGAATATTAGAATGATTTCTGAAGGATCAAGACTGGAGTAATGATGCTGAAAATCCAACTTTGACTACAGCAATAAATTATATATAACTATATATTGTAATAGAGTACAGTTATTTTGAAATGTAATAATATTTCACAATATTAGTGATTTTTCTGTATTTTTGACTAAATAAATGCAGCCTCAGGTCGTGTTCACACTTTTGGTGTCTTTTCTGACAAGAAAAAGTTGACAAGAGTGCTTTTTTAGAAAATTAAAATGCTGGCAACGTCTATTACAAAAAAGCAGCCGAGAGTGTCTTTTGTTGCTATAGCAACAGCTACAACAGTAGCCTAGTGAGGTGTGCTGCAGAAATGTCAATAAAGCGTAAAAAGTTGGCTCTTGCATTGGCTTTTGAAGTCCACGGGGAAGAAAATGTTGATTCACAATGACGTTTGTGGGTGCACAACATTATATGGGGAAGGATATACCAGTATGGTGCTTACAACAATTAGTCCAGGAGCTCCGGGTAGATGATGCACAGGCATATTATTATATAGACTAGTACGATCAGTTTTCTCCATTTTTTCTTGCTATAGAAACGACAGATCTCGCTACTAGCTTGGTCAGTGGTCAACTGTCAAAAGGGCACTTGGCTAAGGCGTTTTTTTCAACTCAAAAGACGCTCTGAGCTGCAGAAAAAGATGCCGGCGGAGGACTTTTTTGAAAAGACAGTTTACTCCATAGGATTCTAATGTAAAACAGACGCTGGCAGCTTCAAAAAAGACGCCAAGTGTGAACATAGCCTTAGAGAGCAGAAGAGTCCTGCTGACCCCAAACATTTGAAGTGCTCTCTATATAAAGGTCCTTATTCCTTGTAATGTTGAAGGTGGTCTTACCCTGGCTTTTATTATGGTGGGTCGTGGGTCTAAGATTCCCTGCATCTTCCTCAAGGCAGGAATGACGAAGAGGTTACATGTTACGACCGCTGACACAGGATTACCTGAGGATCACCAGAGAGCCACAAACGCACAGATCATTCACTAATACATGAAAATAGCCCAATCTATGTGTTGAAATTACAGACTAGTATGTGTTTTGAAAAAAGACACCAGTAAACTCTCTCACCGTCCCTACCTGGCAGAGCAAAGATAAGTTTTCGAGACCCATCCATATCAAGAGTGGCAAATGTTGTGGGGAGACTAACGGAAGACAAACCAGAGCTCAATACCCGCGTGAACTCATTCTCATCGTCTGACACTCAACATCAGGGTGTTTTCACACTGAGAGCTTGTGATTGCTCCACACGCTCTAAAGTTATCTGAAGTGAATACAGGTCTAAATACAGTTCACTAAAAACCAGCTATTGACCATAACAATGTGCTTATTTTTGGTTAAAACTATTCTATTCTATTATTAAAAAATAAAAATAAATTATATATGTATATATATATATATCTTAATAAAATAATATATATCTTAAAAATAATCTTAATTAAATATATATATAATATCATAAAATTAAATTAAATTAAATTAACGTGGATAAAAAGTAGAATAGTATTAAAATAAATTTAATTTAATGAATTTTATTAAAGTGTATATGCATTTTAATTCATAATAACTTAAATTTGAATAAAACAAAATTCATTACATTTTAATAAAACATTTAAATAAAATATATTCCATTGATTTATTTATTAATAAAACAAAATAAAAGTAGTAGTTCTATGGATTAAATAAACTGATACCCACGTTTGAAGTTTTTAGATACTATTTTGCTCCAATTAAAATGTCTGAAGAATATTATATAACAGTATTAAAATCTATTCTATTTTATTTATCTGATATTTTACAATATAATTAAATTTATAATAATAAAATAAATGATTTTTTTTATTTTTTATTAAGCTTTCATCAAATTAAAGTGATTGTTTTATTTAATGAGGTTTCACAAGTGAAAACACCCTGATTCTGCATTACTTGTACAATCTTCACGCAGATGTCACCTGTTTCTTCAAAAACTCACCCTGGTTTCATGAAGACACGTCCAAAGTGTATCTGAGCATGAAGGTCGATATCAAGTACCTGTTTCAGGTAATCCTGTTAAAACATCCATTTACAATTATCTTAATGTTCTGGTAAACTTGGACCAATTAAAAAAATGTGTGTGTGTGTGTGTGTGTGTGTGTGTTTGTGTACAAACAACCAATATTGTATAAATTGTATAAACACTGCATTCTCTTCTTTATTGTACTAAAAATACTATAGGCATCTCATTTCTTTAGCAGTAAATCTCTTTGATGTGTCAGTCTGTCTGCCATCTGGCCACTAGATGTCAGTATGAAGCAGTTATTGCTAAAATAAACTCAAAGTGTTATGCATTTCCATGCATCTCCCTAAAACAGAGCTGGTCAGCTAAATGCTCTGGTACCTTCTCTCCCATGGACACGCCCCCTGAGGTGATGATGACATCAGCGCGGCTGATTCCCTCATTCAGAGCGTTCAGCAGGTCATCAGGGCTGCAGGAAACCACGGTAACAGTTACCATGACAGCTGACGTCACAACAACATGATTTATAGCATTAAAGATAACAAAATCAGCTGCAATAATTGTAAGCAACTGCATAAAAATGTTTTATACTATACTGAACTCATTCATTCATATTTATAATTTGTCAGCTGAACTTAATATTTAGCAGTATTTATTACATGCGATTCTGTGAGGCTGTTAGTCACTTCAGGAATTTAGGTTGCTTGATAAATATTTTTTTAATTCTGGTTGCAACAACATATGTATTTTGTTTGCTGAGGTAACATAATAAGTAAAGAGAATGAGGTTTTATATAAGAGTTTATCTAGTTAAGTCACTTGCCTGTGTTTTTTTTTTTTTTTAAATGTCCTGAAATGAGTCTCCATTAGTCCTTTATTTTGGGAATATGCGCATGTTTTGGCGGAAAATTTGAAAAGTTTACAAAAAGAAGCCAAGACTGTTGTTAATTTTGTTGAATTTTGTTGAATCATGCTGATGTGAGGTAAATGTGTTTCTAATTGAATGATAAAAAAAATCCTTGTTTTTTACCTACAGCATCTAATGAACCAGAAGCCTCACACATAGACTTACTTCCACATTGAAGAAAAAGGTGGATAAGGTGACATTTTAATTTGATAGTCCACTTTAGACATTCTACTAACTATTAGTAACTTTGTAACTACATGTCAATGACATGTCAACTAATTCTCATTAATTCACAGCTACATGTCTACTAACTCTCAGATTAGACTGTTAGGGTAGGGTTAGGGTTAGTAGAATAAGTTGACATATACTTGAAAAGTTTCTGATCATCAGTATGTAGTACGTTGTGTACTCATCAAAATAAAGTGTTAGAAGATATTAAGCAGACAGTCTACTAATACTCTAATGACTGCTAGTTGACATGTAGTTGCAAAGTTGTACTCTTAGTAGATTGTCAAAAGTGTACTATTGAAATAAAGTGTTACCAATTATAACTACATATAAAAAACATTCATTAATCAGGAATTAATTGATTGATTTGTAAAAAATTCAATATTCAGTTTCTAAGTTTCGCACACTATTACTCCTATTTCTGTCTAAAGGCAGGAAGCTGCTCACTTGTCTCCCACGATGCCCAGGTTAATGGTGGGGTATCCGTGCTCCTGTATGGTGGCCAGCAGCGTGGAGCGGTTGGAGTCCCTGATCTTACCGGGGTGTAAATCATCCTCCGGGTTCAGCAGCTGAAAAACACAGGAATTTCTCAGGAATTTCTCAAAAGGCTTGACTGTAAGCACTGCACTGTTACAACATCACTAACATGTCAGCAAAAATACACCGGATCCAGCTAACTTCCGACAGCTTCCGGGTTTTAGTGAAAAGTATAGATTGATCTTTTGTATTTTTTTAATGCATGCTCACAAACAGTCACCCATCAGTGCATTATGGGTGTTGAAGCTTTCCTGTCATTTTGGCTAAAGGTAACAGCACAACCTCTTTCTCTGTTTTCTCTAGTCATATATACTGCAAAAAATGGCATATCTTACTTAGCATTTTTGTCTTGTTTCTAGTCAAAATATAAAAAAATCCTTAAATCAAGATACTTTTACTAGATAAGCAAAACTGTTTCCAGGTGACAAAAATCTAAATTATATTATAAAATATTTTACTTACCCCACTGCCAGATAAGTGCAAAATGCACTTAATTTTTGAAAATAATTTGTGCAGCAAAATATATACTGTATACATAACATCACAAACATAATTTTTCTTTTACAAAACCAGAACTATAAAACAGAAGAGAGAAAAGGAAAGAATGAAAGGAGTTTAATGATGTTTTCTTGAGGTAGTATGAGTCCACCTCCAATTCACAAATATATTATTTTCTAAAAATTAGGGAGTTTATGCTTAAAACAACAAAAAGAAAAATATGTCAGTGCAGTTAGAAAAATAAGCTGAATTAAAAGGGAAAACAAGATTATTTTTCAGACTGATATTGTTCTCATTTAATCATAAACTTACTTAATTTGAATAATTTTTTCAGACTTAACATCTTAAACATTCTTCTTTCTAATGTAAATATATCTATATTTAAGAATGTTAAGATATTTGCACTGGAAACAAGACTTCAAACCCTGAGTATTTTACAGTTACACCTATTAGTTGCTTATTAACATGCATATTACTAGGATATTAGCCATTTATTAATGCTAATTAAGCACATATTCTACATGACCCAATACCTAAACTCAATGGTGACCTAAAACAGCCTGGTTACAAACTTTCTTCAAAATATCTTTTCTTTTGTGTTTGGCAGAACAAAGAAATTTTCATTTTTGGGTGAACTATTCCTTCAATAAGCAGTAAATTAAGTATTTATTAAGGGAAAGGTCATAGGTAATAGTTAACAAGTGTTACCTATTCTAAAGTGTTACTGAAAAATTTTTTTTGCAGTGTGAGAAAGCTGGAGGCTTTGCATTAAGATCTAATTGCTGTCTAGTAGAAACAGTAAGGATCTAAAGATCGGTGTGTGTTGTAATGGCACCTCATTGCCTGTAGACATCACAGCCACGACTGGAAACTTCTGCACTTCCACCTCCGTGACGCCCACCGTGGCCAGCAGACCGATCTCAGACGGGCCCATGTGAGTGCCTTTGGCCAGCACGCATTCACCACGCTTAATGTCATGACCGATGGGCCTGCAGAAGCAGAAGACAGGACAGACTCCTTCAGACGCTTCTGAGAGTGACACAGTCATGCTGAGATATGCTCGCAGATGCTCACCTGATGTCTTGACCTGGACGAGCCTGAACCAGAATGCGCACCTCAAGCTCTTCTGTGCCCTGAGAAATAATAACTGACAGCTGAGCTGCTGGTTAATGGCAGACTTCAGATTATCATCATCATCAGTGAATAACATTATCAACCTGGACAATTAATTACCTCACTAAAATTTTTTTAAAATAAGTTTGCAACTTTTGCAACAATTGTATACTTATATTATTAGTATATACATATTTTGCATAATATGAATATATAAACAATAAATAGTTATATATATATATATATATATTTGGTAAAATATATTTATTATATAATATTTAATACTATATACTATTAAAAATAATATGCATTCATAACTTCAAATGACCACAGTAAACCTTAGGAAATAAAAAAGTACTAGTTCCATACTACTCAAAAATATAGTGTCAGTAAGAGATTTTGGAAACACCTCACAATAAGTTTTATTAGTAGTTAACATTGGTTAACAACATTATTAAACATGTACTAAGAATGAACAATAATTCTACAGCATTTATTAATCTTAGTTAAAGTTAATTTCAGCATTTACTACTGCATTAGTAATTAATTAGATAATAAGCTGTTTGTTAACATTAGTTAACGCACTGTGAACCAACATGAACTAACAATGAACAACTGTATTTCCATAAACTAATATTAGCAAAGATTAATATATGCTGTAATAAATGCAATGTTCATTGTTCGTTCATGTTAGTTAATACATTAACTAATTTTAACAAATGGCACGTTATTGTAAAGTGTTACTGAATTTTTTATTTATCAAGGATGCATTAAATTGATGAAAAGCAACACTAAACACATTTATATGGTTACAAAAGAATTATATTTCAAATAAATGCTATTCTTTTGAAACTTTGTATTCATCCAAAAAGTTGCAAAATAAAATGTATAAAAGTTTCTATAAAAATCCGAAGCAGCACAATGTATTCAACATTTCTAATAATCAGAAATGTAAATGTAATATAATCAGCATATTAGAATGATTTCTGAAGGATCATGTAACACTGAAAATAACGGAATAACGATACTGAAAATACAGCTTTAATCAATAAATTACATTCTAACATATATTCCCATGGAAAACAGCATTTTAAAAATGTAACAATGTTTCACATTTTTTACTGTATTTTCGATCAAATAAATGCAGTCTTGGTGAGACTTTCAAATTTATTCAAAAACTCGTGCCGCCCCCCAGAATTCTGAACGATAGTGCACATGAATAAACAAAAGTGATTAAATAATGTTGTTATGATTTCCCGTTGGAGTGCCCACAAGCCCCTCTAGAGGGCACTCCATCCAGAAACTCACTTTCATCATAGGAACTCCATCACCCATCATGCCTCACTCCTGGACTAATCACACACATCTGCACATCATTACCACACCCACACACTCATTACACCCTGCATATAAGCCAGACCCTCACACCAACTAACCGCAAAGTCTTGATTTGCCCCAGCTGTCATTTCTTCCCATGTTTGTTTTCTCTCGTTGTTACCTTAGCCTGTTTATTCTATTCTGATTGTTTGCTGCCTGCCCCGTTATCTGTCTGTTTTACCTCGACCTTGATTCTGTCTCGTCCCCATTGCTCTGTTTGCTGGTGTTTTGACCCTGCCTGTCGACTCTGTAATAAATAACTTCACATGGATCCGCACGCCTTTGACTTCATTACAAATGTATGATTATGTTTTATTGAAGAATCAGCAGACTGTAACTCACGTCTTCAGACTCTCGCAGGAGTTCAGTGTCTTCTACTTGAACCACAGCGTCGGCCCCGCATGGGATAGGAGCACCTGTCGTCACCCGCATCACCTGGCACGGCATCACGGTGTGTGTGGGCTGCAAACACACAGTACAGCAGTCCGTATGGATCACTTTCATCACATATAAAGGCGGCTTTCTCAAATGATATCTTTTCTTTTCTCACCTGCTCTCCAGCCTGAGACTCGCCAACAATAAATCTGTCACCAGGACCATCGGCCGCTGTCAGGACACAGAGACACACTCTAGCATGTTTCCAGCAAACAAAATATGTTCTACAAATGTTTTTCAATACCATTCCATTTAAGTGCTCCTATTATGGATTTTTGAAAATGAGCTGTCATGCAATCTGTAACACAGCTCTAAGTGAATGAAAACATCCTTAAATCTGAAAGCGCACTGTGTTGCACTGAGTTGTTTTTGAGTCCCAAGTTGTTTTATGCGGATGTCAGTATGAAACATTAGCATATTGCTCGACCACTTGTTGATCTTTTCGCATTGGTCTGAATGAAAATGCTAATTCTTTCTTTACCACTAGGTGTCGCTTTTTGAAGCGGGGCTCTCCAGCAGATGAGCGTGGACGGGTTCTCACCTCTTACAGCGTAGCCATCTTTAACAGAGGCAGGGAACGGAGGCAGGTTGTCTTTGGCATAAACGTCCTGAGCCAGAACTCGACCCATACCGTCTATGAGAAACAGCGCCACAGAGAAAAAGATTAGATGTTTTTATTAGCAGACAATATGCATTTTAATAATACATAAGATGTTAATCCCTGCCCCCTCTAAAAAAACATTAATAATAAAAACAAACTGGTCTCAAAATAATATGTACCTTGGTACACTTATTCTGCAACACTGATTTTATGTGCCTTACTGCACGTTTAGCTGTAGTTTCAAAGAGAAATGTTCACTAAGTGGCGCTAAAACACAGGTTCAATATGTGAACCCCGGCACATTTCTATTACGTTGATATAGGTATGTATTGTGGTGGTTAAGAATTGAAATATCCATGGACTGTTGCTAAAAATTAATGCTCTATCATGTTAAATATGCAATTCAGCAAATCCAAGCCTAAACCTACCCGATAGTGTTAACAAAAGTAAAATGGATATAAAACACATTTGTTGACGCAACCGTGTAATTTCAACTTCCTTTAACACAGATCTGAACTGTTTTTTTTAAAATGTAGTTACACAGGATTGAACCAGATTAAAAAATTAAAGAATCTATAGAAAATAAAAATTTGATGTTGGCTTCTATGGAAGCTTATTTCTGCCAAGGACTAAAAATATATAAAAAAGGTCATTGCAACTTTTTATCTCACAATTCTGAGTTACCCTTTCAGTAGAATCACTTCGACGTTACATATGGGGACTCCCCAGAGAGACCAATTGCCTTTGAGCTTTATACAAAAGGCCAATGAATATTGGCGTGCATTTGATTGCGCTCAGGTGCACCTCATCACTGCGTGAGTATAAGAGGGCACGAGTGGAATGCACATGCAGATTTTCGCTTCAGAGCCTTCGTCGTTCTGAGCTATCTTGGAGACCCCCTCAGCGAGTTCTGGAGAACGATAGAGGAAGCATCCTACCTTCAAAGAGTTCCTGCGATCCTGCTCTCTCGTCTGACAGCATTTCTCTGGGTGGCTGTCAGCGGATCCTGCGGGCTGGTAGCCTTTTTGGCTGTACCAGTCATCTTGCAAATCCAGCGAGCAAAGACCTCTGAGTGCATGGAGTTGCCGCGATAGGTATTCTCTGGGCAACCGGGAAAAGAGCAAATTTTTCCACGGTTGGTGAAAACGGAATGTCGATCCGACCATGCGCTTCTGGGTGCGGAAGTTTCCTCACCTCTTTGGACGCTCACGAGCGCTGTCTCACGTGCCTGGGTCACGAGCACGCTGAAACAGCGTTTGTGGATGGTCAATGCGCTCATTGCGAGCGGATGACTATGTCTACGTTGAGGTCCTGTCTCTCATTCGCGAGACGGCTCCCCTTGCGTCCTTCCCGCGGCAGCTTGTTAAACCGTAATAGTTTTTCAACTGCTTCACCGAGGCACCTGGGGGACCGCCTTGCACGCGTTGGCAACGCTTCAAGTCTACCAGGCTAAAGCGTTGGAACACCTGCACAAGAGTGGGCCGGACCAGGGGGCAATGCAGGAACTGACTTCGCTCTCCGGGTGATGAAAGACGCAGCGCGTGCCCTTGGTCAGGTGATGTCCACCACGGTGGTCCAGGAGCGACATCTGTGGCTGAACCTGACGCAGGTGCCGGATGCCGAGAAGGCACGCTTTCTCGACACCCCCATCTTCCAGGTCGGCCTATTCGCCGACACTGTCGAGGACTTGGCCCAGGAGTTCTCGGCAGTCCAGAAGCAGACCAAGGCAATGTCTCACATCCTGCCTCGGCGGGCCAGCCAGTCCCCGAGTGCACAGCCTCCACCTATTCGTCGCCGAGGGCGTCCCTCTGCGGCACCCAGTAATCCTGCTCCGACCCCCGCCGAGGCACCCGATGTCCGACCGGCGGCCCGTCGTCGAGCTGGCCGCGGGCAAGGGGCGCCGCCTGCTGCTCAGGGACCGGCCAAAAACACCCGGAGGGACGGGAAGCATTCCTGACACAGGCAGCCCGGAGGTGATGAGGACTGCTCTTCGGGTGAAGACGATGACATCTCCGTCCCCACTCCAGGAGGAGGGCCTGGAGCTTCTGTGCACACAGGAAGAGCAAGTCTTAACAAAAAACTCATCACCTCAGGGCCCAGTGCCCAGAGGTTCCCATCTGACCCAAATGTTTTTGTCTCCCATGCTGACCCAGGGTGCTGTACCGCCAGCGCAGGATCCAGGGAGGCAGGTAAGCGCTGCTCAATGCAGCCAGACTCACAGTCCCTGCCCGGCACGGCAGTCAGCGTTCATCTGTTCAGCAGTCATCTGCTCCTGTGGAGTCACAAGCGGCTGAAATCACTGTTCACATTCCAGGGATACT
>JAUCMR010000052.1:19115681-19136472 GCA_032357425.1 Enteromius argenteus | reverse complement strand
TATAATGTTTTTTTTTTTTTTTTTTTAACATTTTTGCTTGCATACAGAAAAATGAGTTAGGACATGATGTAAAAATTGAGCTTTCATAATCTATGTTATTTGTATTATTTGATTAACGTACTGGTTTCTAATACCAACAATGTAAAAAGAGATGTTTGAAGTTGAAAATAAACATTATCGTAGTATGTTTTACAAGAAAAAAAGTTTAATAAAATAAAATTTAATATTTGAATATGTTCATGTCATTTCTTTTGTAATCGTTTTTAATAAAAATACCCACAATTTCTGAGTTCAATACCAATTTTTATAGAGTAATAACTATAGAAACTTTTTGGTAAAAACTGTAGTTAGGATGGTAAATTTATATGGTAGTTTGGTTTAACTTACACTCTAAACTAAACATTTAAACCCACTGATACCTGTTTGTAGTGCCATGTTGACTGTGAGACAATAGTAAGTCTGTTATTTTTGTAGGTTTGTGTTCAAAACTAGCGGATTTTGCCTCAGTAGCTGTCAGTGCTAAAGTCATGTTTACAGGTTGAATTAGTCTCAAACTATGATTGAAGATGAGCTCTTTACCTGGTCCAAGGTAGAGTACCTTGACTTGAGTGTGATGACCTCATCCAGGTGTGCTCTGAACTCTCGCCGCGACGCCTGGAGGAAGCCACAGGACAGTCACTCCATCGAAACACACACACACACACACTTCTCCATATCCAACAGGCACAGATCCACAATCCATCCACATTCAGTCAAACACATTTATAAGCATGCGCTGCCACAAACATGAACACACACGCACAAACTTTCTCCAGCAACACACAGTAATAAAACACACTGCCGTGATGTGCACCGGTACAATAAAAAACATGAGCAGCTGAGCGAAATGAAAACTCACCCACATTCAAAGCAACTCAACTGATCTAATGCTGTAAATCGTGAGTGATCAGAAACAAACCAAGAGAAACAAAATCATGGAGCTGGAGAAATCACATTCAAAGTGAACAACACTCAAATCAAGCTTCTCAAAGTAATTTGACTTATCAAAGCTACTAAAGTTTTGGGAAACTATAGTTTGCGAAGGTAAAAGCTCTTCAGATTTAACTTGACACAGCTACAGTCAAGCTACATTACCAGAAACTAACAAAACATAAACTAACTGAATGGACGCTATAAAACAGAGGAATATCATTATAAATGTCTCTAAAAACAGTAGTTCATCAGAGCAGTACAATCTGACAAAAAAGTTTGATTACATTTTTTTGTTTATTTTTCAATAAATAAATTGTTACTCAGACATCAGCTGTTTTAATAGAAGAGGTACTATTGCACTAATAAATTAAAAATTGTTATTTCTAGTTTTTGTTAATGATATCAGCAAAGGTCAGTTTTTCTGTCATTTAAAAAAAAAATATATAAATGTATATACATAATTTTTATCATTTTAATTTTTATAAAACAATTACATATCATTCTTATGTATAATTATATATTTTATTGTAAATGTATTTTTTTTTACTAATTACGAAATGACTGAATACTAAAAATATCTCTCAATGCAGTATATAATATAGAATTTATTCTAATTTATAGTAAATTAATAAAAAAACCCTAAAAAATAAAACAAATACACATACTATTTTATGATATCGACAAAACAATTTGACAAAAAAGTTTTAATTTTTTTTTTTAATTCAATTTTGACTTTTTTAATAAAAATATAAACTAATGCTAATAAAAATTTATACATTTTTAATAATTTACAATTTTTGATCAATACAAACTTCTAATTTATGGTATGTGTATGGATGGATCCTTGATTTAAAATATATTTTATTAAAACATTTTAACACTTTTGTATAGGGACCAATTCTCACTATTAACTAGTTGCTTATTAGCATGCCTATTATTAATTAGTAATTATTAATAGTGTCTGTTTATTAGTACTTAAAAAGCACATATTCTGCAAGACCATACTCTACATCCCTAAACCTACCTAATACCTAAACTTAACAAAAACCTTACTAACTACTAATAAGCAGCAAATTAGCAGTTTATTTATAATTATTTTATAATTTGGAAATTTAATAGTAATCTTTCGCTTACCAAAAATGTTTGTGAAGAAGTTAAAAATCTCATTGTTGAGGTTACATCTTTAGATTCCTCACCATTAAATAAATGGGAGTGGTTTAATTTCAAATTTAAAGAAATAGCAGTTAAAATGGGAAAATATTCTTCTAAGCAAATAAGGGGCAAACAAAAGGAAATTGTTACTAATATCAACATTTTATGGTCTAAAGCTGTTTTGTCTAGTGAGGAAAAAGCCCAATTAGAAAATCCTCAAAAATCAACTAGATAATTTACTCTTAGATAAAGCTTGGAGCGCTTTTATTCACTCTAGGGCTCGTTGGTTTGAGGAGGGTGAAAAAAAATCTTCCTACTTTTTTAATCTTGAGAAACAAAGGCAAAAGAAAAAGAAAATTTCGAAATTAAGCATCAGTGGTGTAGTTACTGAAGATTTAGATCTAATTAACAAGACAGTTCAAGACTTTTATAGTAACTGTTCAAAATACTCTGAGGCTAGTTGCAAATCCTTTTTTCAGTCAATTCAAAGATGGATTGATTTAATTAAAGATGACTTTAGAAGTAGTATGGAGGATAATTTAACAATTGAGGAGCTGGATAAAGCTATTAATCAAATGACCATGGGTAAATCACCTGGCTTAGATGGCTTAACTGTCGATTTTTATGTCTTTTTTTGAAAAGACATCCGTCAGCTTTTATTCGAAGCCCTTGTTGAATGTATCCTAAAACAAAATCTCTCTCACACTATGAGGAGTGGTCTCATTACTTTGATCCCAAAGGCAGACAAAGATCCACTTTCTATTGAAAATTGGAAGCCGATAACCTTTTTGTGTACTGATTACAAATGACTAGCTCTTGTATATGCCAATCGCCTGAACAGTGGCTTGTCTGAGATTATCAGTGTGTCATGATTTCTCGTTGGAGTGCCCACGAGCCCCTCCAGAGGGCACTCCATCCAGAAAGTCATTCATCACAGGAACTCCATCACCCATCTTGTCTCACTCCTGGACTAATCACACACACCTGCACCTCATCACCACACCCATAAACCGATTACAAACACCTGCATATAGCCAGACTCACACTCCAGATCACCGCAAAGTCTTCTGTAGCAAAGGAGTAGGAGGCGTGCAGATCCATGTGGAGATTCTTTATTCAGGGTTGACAGGCAGGGTCAAAATACCGGCAAACAGAGCAATAGGGACGAGACAGAATCAAGGTTGAGGTAAACAGGCAGATATCAGGGCAGGCAGCAAACATTCAAAAACAGAATAAACAGTCCTAGATAACAACAGAAAAAACAAACACGGGAAGAAACGCTCAGAGATTACAAACACCTGCATATAGCCAGACTCACACTCCAGATCACCGCAAAGTCTTGATTTGCCCTGGCTGTCATTTCTGAGCGTTTCTTCCCGTGTTTGTTTTTTCTGTTGTTACCTAGGACTGTTTATTCTGTTTTTAAATGTTTGCTGCGGCTGCCCCGAAATCTGCCTGTTTACCTCAACCTTGATTCTGTCTCGTCCCCATTGCTCTGTTTGCCGGTATTTTGACCCTGCCTGTCAACCCTGAATAAAGAATCTGCACATGGATCTGCACGCCTCCTACTCCTTTGCTACAGAAGACTTTGCGGTGATCTGGAGTGTGAGTCTGGCTAATATTATTCCTTGATTTTTATAAAGCGTTTGGTTCGCTAGAGCACTGTTTTATTGCAGAGACATTAAAATGTAAAGGTTTTGGAGATACATTTTGTAACATAATCAATGTTTTACTCAGATATAACTTGTTTAGTGTCTTTGGGATCTGAGATCACTCCTAGCTTCAAGATGTCTAGAGGAATTCGCCAAGGATGACCCATATCTCCAAAACTATTTATTTTAACTACCCAGATGCTCACTTTGGCTATTGTTAATGATTTAAATTTACCAGGCATTAAGATTTGTAAAAAGGAATTTAAGATTAGCCAATTTGCAGATGATAATGCAATTTTTTAAAAAGATAAAAGTATGGTTGATATTGCACTTAAATTAATGAATGCTTTTTCTGATGCCTCAGGTTTGTCTCTCAATATTAAGAAATGTGTATTGTTGCCTATCCACTCTTGTCCAGAGAGCTCTATTGCCTCGATAGATGTCCAAACTGAGGTAAAATATTTGGGTTTAACTATATCTATTTAGAATTATTCAGTCTAAAGCCGAAGGTGTATCTAAGTTAATTGATCCTTGTCACTCTTTGTGGGCAGTTGTGGCCTAATGGACAGGGAGTTGGACTTGTAACCCAAAGGTTCGTGTCCCAGGTCCAGCAGGGATCGTGAGTGGGGGGAGTGAATAACCAGCGCCCTCTCCACCGTCAATACCTCGACTGAGGTGAGACCCTTGAGCAAGGCACGATCCCCCAACTGCTCCCCGGGCGCCACAGCAATGGCTGCCCACTGCTCCGGGTGTGTGTTCACAGTGTGTGTGTATGTGGTTGTTCACTTCTCACTGCTGTGTGTGTGCACTTGGACGGGTTAAATGCACAGCACAAATTCCTAGTATGGGAAACCATACCTGACCACATGTCACATCCTTTCCTTTCCTTTTTTTCTGTCAGTAATATTAGGAATTTTTCAGTTATTTTTCAATTTCTATGGAGAAACAAAATTCATAATTTAAAAAAGGTCCCAGTTAAAAAGTATAAAAACAGCGGATTAAAAGCCTTAGATTTTGAAGCTTTGATAGGATCATTCAGAATTAATTGGTTAAAAACTATTTTTGCTTGTTCCAACTCTATGTGGTTTCACATACCATGGGCTACTTTTGGAAAATGATTTTCACACATAACTTTACTTTGCACATTTCGGTTCAACAACAGAACAATACTTATAAACAGGAAGTCAGTACTTAATGCTGAATAGTTTAACAAAGGAATTGTCTTTGTAACTGACCTGATGGATTGTAAAGATGTTTTACTAGACCACACCGGATTTGTTGAACGTTTTAATGTAAACTGGACTCAAAGAGAGTGTAAAAAAATTTGTAAAGCTATTCCTGTAGCATTGATCCACCTTATTGAGAATACTTTGACTTACTCTGATGTCATTTCAGTATTGGCGAATTTATCAATTGGTCATCATAATCTTGTTGATAAAAAATGTGATAATAGGGTTGCTATGGTGGTTTTTAAATCTATGCTGTTCCCTTATTTTAATAAAATCAATGTGCCTGTAAATCATTCAGATAAGTTGGGAAAAGCATTCTGTAAATATGCTAAATGGCCAATTCCACCTAAATTTAAAGAAACACATTTCAAAAATTTGTTACAAGATTTATCCAGTTTCCAATTTTCTTCATAAGCGATTTAAATTTGACAAGGGGGGTTGTGCTTTTTGTGAATTTACTGAGGAATCTCTAGAACACTTATTTTTTTACCTGCTCTGTTTCATGCTGGTTCTGGAGTGATGTTAGAGATTGGCTGACTTTAAAAACATCCCTGTAGTTAATATCAACTGTATATCCTGTTTTATGTTGATGGTTTAGATAATTCAATTTCAAACATTGTGAATATTGTTTTCCTACTTGCCAAATATCATATACATTGTTGTAAGTGGAGAAACTCTCACCCCTGTTTTAACAAATTTAAACAGTTTTACTCCTCACTAATATTGCTTAAAAATTGTTGTGCCCTGAATTTATCATCAGACATCAGTTTCTTGTGTTTTAATTTTGCCTTACATGTAGTGTGGATCCCCTTAAAATGTGATGCTGATTGTTTTTGTATTTGGTTTATACTATGTTGTTACCTCTACAGGTTCTTGTATTCTACTCTGAATATATATATATATATATATATATATATATACAAAAAAAAGAGCAACCCCACTAGTAAGAACAAAGTGTTTTATGGGTGAGAAAAAAATTATGTCATAAAAATGCATAAAAACATCTGATATGATTATGCTGATGGACAAACCAGTAAAATCAAAATCACTTCAAAAACAGAAAAAATATCCAAGACACACATCTAAAATTGTCCCAAAAATGACTGTCAGTGATTTGTGCACTTGAGAAAAGCATGCATGACAAGACAGGAAGGGTTTCAAGCAGAGCAGGAAGCAACAATCATCGCAGGCAGGAAGAAACATGTCGCATGGCAACACGTTGAGGTGGAGGAGAGCTGTTGCCATGGCGATGCGGCCCGAGACTCATGCAGGAATACCTCAGCAATGCTTAGGGTGGATGAAGAGGAGGGGAGCCGCGCCTGGGTGCCACGAGAGGGGGGAGAAGAGAAGACAATTAAATATAAGAGCCAGCAAAGCCAAGCTGAGACACACACACACTGCCGCCCCCTGCTGGCCCGGAGGACTGCTGGAGCGCCGCATAAATACTGTAGGATGTTAAAAGGCAAATTTATGAGATGAAACTATTGACTTTAAAATGTGAAATCATGACATACTAAACTCAAATTATGACATAAAAAGTTTAATTATGAAGTAGAAATTATGGCAAAAAAAGTATCAATTATGGCATGCTAAATTTAAGTCATGCCATTGAAAATTATGAGATAAAGTAGAAATTATGACAAATAGTCAAACTTATGACATCAAAAGTTGAAATTATGAGATAAAGTAGAAATTATGACTTTAAAAGTTGAAATTGATGTACAAAATTAACATTATGAGATAAAGTAGAAATTCTGACAAAAAGGTAAAAAATTTGACAAAAAAGTCGAAATTGTGAGATAGTAGAAATTATGAGAAAAAGTAGACATTATGACTTTGAAAGCTGAAATTGATATACAAAACTGAAATGATAAGATAAAGTAGTAATTATGACAAAAAGTCAAAATTATGACATACTAAATAGAAATTATGACAAAAAAGTTGAAATTATGAGATAAAGTAAATTATGTACTCTTTATTTCAGAATTATACAATTTTAAATGTAATAATTTAAACTAAAATGACTTCCATAATGACTTCAGGTAATAATTTTAACTTTTATTTCTACTTTTCATCTCATTATGAGTTTCTAAAGCATTATCAATTTTATGTGGCAGAAACTGGCTTCCATATCTCAGATTAATTTTAGCTTGGGGAGAAAAATGTGGTCACGATAAATCCAATTTCTACTGGATTTAGAACACATACAGACACAAACACAGCAAAAATGAAAAGATGGGTGAAGCGTTTAACACGTTGCTACTAAAACATGAAAACTTTAACTTTGAGCTATGATCCACAACATTATTAAAATGATGTTTCTCAAACCCGCAATACTGATGCCAATGTAATAAATATGAAAAAAATTTGAATCAAAAATTTGGGGTCAAAAAATTGTAAATTTAAAAAAAAAGAAATGTAACTTCTTACAGGCTGCATTCAGTTGGTCAAAGATGTTTAAAATGTTACAAAATATAAACACATCCATGTGCTTTAAACACATCTAATCTACAAACAATTTGTCTTTATTATAACATGCTCTAATGAATCACAAGCAAAAAGAGCCAACCATATATTCAAGTATACACCATCAGTTTTGATTTCATGTCGACTTGAGATGCTCACAGTCTATGACAAGAATCATTTGGTATTTATTGCACATAAAACTAGGAATAGTGTAATATATCTTGCAGGCTGCAGCCCACCCGAGTTTAAAGCTCAAGTGAAACTCAAGCACTACTGATATAATCTTTAGAAGAGTTTTTTATCACCACACACATACACAGCGCTGTTACTGCAGCGAACACTGCTTCACATGCAATGTCCTTAAAGAAGCGTTTTTCTCAAGGATGATTCAACACAAAAACTGCTTGACCCAACTGATAGCAATAGACTTCAATGTGATACTCCAACAAAGTCTCATGACAATACTTAGTAGTTTTGCCAAATTGCTGGCAAATTCATTGATCTCTTATTGTTCTTCATACAATCTGCTTTTGTCCCAGTGATGGTTTGGTTTTATGGATGGACCGTCATGCTTTTTTTACTTGTTCAATCTTGTTCATTTTGTACAATGTACAATGTACACAAAGACATTTAAATAGGATGCCAAAGGATCCCAGTAAAAAAAAAAAAATCTCAAGTCCTATAAAAATCTCTCTAGAATGGTCCCAAATTATGTTCTCTCATGGCATAAATGTACCTGGGTGCACATTTCTTAGCGAGACACGAAAAACGTACCAACAAGAACATATCCAAAAGAAATGAACACTAGAGGCAGTAAAACTCTGATACCTTCTCTTCCTTTTAACACTAATTTACATGAGTTTCGATTAACAAAGCATAATTTTTGCACAATTACTTGAAGAATATCATGTTATAACTTCAAAACAACATTAATATGCTGGGATATTTGAAAACTGATGCTTTTGAACGTTAGCATCACACATATTCAGCTTCATATCTATGGGTTTTCATATTGAACGTTTTAGCGCCACTCAGTGGACATTTCTCTTTGAAACTGCGGCGAAACGTGCAGTAAGGTACATAAAAACCCTGTTGCACAAAAAGTGCTCAGAGGTACATATTTTTACGAGCTTGTGTAAATTCAAAACAATTCTTATTGGAAACCTTTTGGATTTTTAGACAAGGGCTGTGTAAAGACACCTAAATGGCACTTCACAAGTGGACCTTTGCAAGGTTAACGTGGCATTAGACTCCATATCAACTTAACACTCCTGTACTGGCATTGATGGTTCCATAAAGAACTTTTAACATCCATTGAATTTTCCCATTGTAGAAAAGGGTTATTTGTTTAATAAAATGTTCTTCACACTAAGAAAAAAAGAATGAGAAGTTCTTTGGGGAACCAAAAATGGCATCACTACTAATACCTACTCTTCGAATCTTTATTTTTAAGAGTATAGCCAAATTTGCAGCATCTTACAGGTCCTGAACTAGGACTCTTGAATTACATTCTGAAAACATTGAGGTTCTCTATGATAATGTAATAAAGTGTATCTATTTCGTAAGACATTTTTTAAGTAGGCGGTGATGGCAGCTGAGCAGCTGCCTGCTGTGAGCGCTATCACATAAGAAATAATTCACTTAAATATGAATAAAAAAATGAAATCATGCAGTTATAAACTCAAATACAACTTATTAAAAATTGCTTTTTGCACACAAAACTTAAAGTAAATAAATAATCATGGCATAGTAACTAAATTAGGTATAAATTCATACTTTCAAATGAGTTGATTGTGAAAACAAGTCAATTTAATCAGTTTTAATCAGTTAAAAAGTACAAACACACAGAAAAAGTAATTATTAAATCTTGCTCCACTTAATGTATGAGACTGAAACAAATCGGATTTATTAATGATAAATATAAAAACCTGACTATTTTCCATTTAAAACACACAGAAAAATATGCCTCACATTAAATGAACTAGATTATTTGTGTCTAAACTGTGTAATTCGAATAGACATTTTATATGCAATTACTGTACATAAATAAATATTTCTGAGTGTGTTGCACAGAATAAAGAAGTGAGAAAGAATGATAACAGTATTTATGAGCACTCTGTATTTAAATGTTCAATAATCAATAAAATCATAATATCCTATTAAAAAAACAAAAAAATTAAAACTCAATCTTATAAAATAAATACAAATGATAATGTGAATGTTTAATATTATTTGATTAAAATAAAAAATATTATAAACAAAAATCATAATAACCATAACCCTGAACAATAAATAAATAAATAAACAGAAATTTTATATAAAACTGCAAGCATTTCCTAATTGAAATGTTGTCAAAACAGTTTTAAAACATAAAGAGCTTATTTTACTCAAGATTCTTGGCAGACTACATTTTAAAAATGTCTCTAAAGTCAGGATAGCAGCTTTAGGGAGTTATCTAACATACCCATAATTCAGCCAAACATCTGAAAGAACACATGATCTGTTCTTCTGTGTGATGAATAACGAGTACAACGAACATAAATGGACAGTATCACAGTGGACAAATTGCCAATATGCATGACTAATTTGTATGCACAAATTGTATATACAACATTATAGCCTACAACACAACACAAGAAGACAAGAGAAACAGACTTATGAATGCAAACCTCATGGCAACAAGTTTGTTTGATGCGTTCAGTTTTTTTTAAAATCACTACATCTACATTATCACTCACTCTTTAGACATGCACATATTCCATGACCAAAAAAAAAAAAATCACAAAATCACTCAAACTCTCAAGCTCTATTTGTCTGATTAATAATCTAACAAATGGATTATGATACGAAACACAAGTGTCTTCTGATTCAAGAAACATCAAATGGCAGAAGAAAACTGAAGACTTACCATCATCTACATGAAGACTGAGATCTCACACACATACACACACTGACACAGAGAGGAAGTGAACACACACATATGGATGGAGAGGGAAGAGGAGGAGGAGTAGAGAAAGAAAGAGAGAGAGAGAGAGAGAAGCCCAGGCAGGAATTATTATCCGAAAAAAAAATGTTAGTGAGAGAAAGAGAAGGAAAAAGACAAAGAGAAAGGGACAATGAATACACACACACACACACACAAATATGTATGGTTTATTGGTTGTACACAGTTTTAACAAATGAATAAATGTGACGCATTTTTGTCAGATTTCTGTAATAGTACTAATAAACTGACTGCATTTTAAATACACAGTAACCAGATTTATATATACTGTTATCATCAATAAATCTCGTTCATTTTAACTAAATGAATATTGCTTGTTCTACAGAAATATTTAACTGTTCATATTTTTTTTTTAAAAAGTACCTTTTTATATAATGAACAGATTAATGCAAATTATAAACAAGATGAATAAATGCATTTATGCATGAAAATATGATTATTTAAACAAAATCAAATGTTGCATACCTATGCCTTTTTTAATCTGACCTGTTTCAAAGCAACTCTAGAATACTGTAAACATATTTTACAAGACAGCAACTGCTTACTAGCTCAGATACCAACAAACCAGGCATTGTCTCAAACAGCTTCACCAGTCACACGAAGCTCCTAAACAACTGCTACACAAACACACAAGCCCTCCGCACCAAGAACAACCTGAACAAACAGAACTGATTCTGTGTGAAAATCATGCTGATGAAGTGATAGTCAGCCATACTCTGCACTGCTGAGCGCTTCTTTATTGTGTTCTCTTTCATTTCTCCTTGGCCGTCACTATCTGATCTTCTCTGAGCATTAGATTCAATGTTCTCACCTTTGTGACAGCAAGAAGACAGTCAGTTTTACAAGCTGCTCTATTCAGAGGAGGGACATTATCAGTGCACACACACACACACACACTTATATACTGCTACGGTTATATATGTATGCACTTCTAAACTTCTGCATAATTCTGAGGCTGTAGTTTGAGACATCATCCTAAACACAGAAAATCAACAGAGAGAAACACAGAGGCAAATAGAGAGGAGGAAAAGAGGAGAGTGGGAAGGAAATGTGATGGAAGAGGTGTAAATAAGATTTGACAGATAAACATTCATAGATTAATCACTATAAAACTGTCAAAGATACGTCTGAGTTTCTCACACACACAGCAATGTGGATTTATCCTTCATCTAACACACATCTGCAGCTGTCAGTAAAGTCACTGCTTTTTCACACTGAGGTTTTGACAATCAGATATAACAAACACAAACTGTAGAAATGGAAACCAGGATTAATGGAGCATTTCAAGTTATTACGGAATATGTGATTCTGATTTTTAAAACATTTTGATCACTTTTAATAATTTATTGCAGCATTTATGATCAATTATATACAAATTGTTGCATATTTTAATGTTTATTTACTGTTAAATGTTATGTTGGGGGTCAGTAAGATTTTTCAAAAGGTTTTGAGACATTTATACTCACCAAGGCTGAATTTATTTGGTCGAAAATACGGTAAAAAGTAAAAAAGAAATTTGTAAAATATTATTAAAAATTAAGATAACTATTTTCAATGAGAATATCTGGTAAAATGTAATTTATTGCTGTGATAAAAGCTACATTTATAGCATCATTACTCCAGTCTTCAGTATCACACGATGCTTCAGAAATAATCCTAATATTGTTATTTGCTGCTCAAGAAACATTTCTGATTACTGTGTTGCTTTTTATTTTTGAGCTTTTATTTTAGATAGAAATATTTGTAACATTACAAAACTTTTTTAGCTGTAATTTTTAATCAATTTAATGCATTTCTGTGAATAAAAGTATTAATTACTTTCCAATTAATTCCTTTTTTAAAATATTTAAATTAAATTAAAATATGTCACAAGTCTAAATTATTTTCTATATTAATCAACAGCAGGTTGCTAATGCAAAAATAATGTTTATAAAATCTCAAACTCAAAACATTCCATTAAGTGCCCATCTTAAGAAAGAACGAAAAGGGTTTTAATCAATATATCCTGAACGAAGGAGCCATCAGCATTCTGCCCAATTACTTGTGCATTACAATTAGATGCAGGATTGCATTAGCAGATAATCACAGGAACTGGTATGTGTGTTAGTGGCTCACTGTTATGTAACAGTGTTATATAACCGTGTGGAGGACTGCCACAGCCATATCATCATCTGTGTGTGTGCGACTGTGAGAGAACACAAGACAGGAAGTGACATCGAGAGACACAGAGAGAGTCTGAGTATGCTAGTGATCAGGACGGCTGTAAATCAAATGATGTCTCTGATGAAACAGCCGTGATGCTTCAATTTTTCTTTGTTATTATCATGACACTAAGTGCACATCTGAAAACACCTAAACTGGTTAAGACATGACCAGTCATAGTTCAAAATGTATATCTTATGGAGACATCATCGAAATCGGTTACATTTTTTAAAGGGGAAATTCTACAGCATTTACTCTTTCTCATGTTGTCTCATGATTTCATGCAGATATTCAAAAATAAATAAATAAATAAATAAATATTATTAAAATTAGAGCTAAAAAAATTAGAGGTAATTTACTTATTAAAAAAAAAAACTAACTAAAAACACACACAAAAACTTATTTTGACTTGAATTTTTTATAAATGTTTTATAGAACCAAAAAATATAATAAATAATATTATATGTGTATATATATAAATATATATTGAAGTTGGTGAGGTAACTTATCTCAATTTTATTTAGTTTAACTTGCAGTACTAAAGTAACTAATATTAAAACAAAATAGAAATTATAAAAACTAGGTAGATACACACACACACACACTGAAACATCACTAATTAAAAAAAAGTCCTATTGATATTTCTAAGTTTATATTTTACTTTCTATCCTATACAGCACTGAATAATTCAGGTGAGGAATGTATTATATTATAATATTATATTAAATTATTTTATTTTATTAACTAATAATGATTAAACATATTGGTCTGTTTGTGATACAGATTTATTGAATTACCTAAAATATAGCACATAAGTTACATGAACTGTTTTTATGGAGCTTTTTCAGTTTTAGGAGCTCAACAGGCCCTGGTCAGTAAACGTTTTCACTGTTTGGGAAAGAACACTGTGGACGTCGTAAATCACACAGGTTTGCAAAGACAATGATGACAGAATTCTGCATCTCTGTCAAACTGACACCTGTACAAACTCTCTCACTCATTTGAGCGCAGCACAGTCTCCACGGCAACGCCCGCTCCCATGACAACCACCCGCATCCACACAGCGGGGCGAGAAATGACTGTGACATATGAGCTGAGAGTCTGGAGCCACACAGGTCAGAGACACAGGTTAGTCATATTCCTGCAGCTCACACAGGAGAGCACCACGTCAGCAACACCAAGGTCAGGGGTTCGATTCCCAGGCAAAGCATGAATTGCACAAAAAATGTAAAGCTTGAATGCAATGTAAGTCATTTAGCTAAAAGCATAATGCCAAATTTATCCCATGTTTATCACAACAGCACAAAAAGCACCATACTTTGATACTAATAAAAAAATTACAATAGCATCTCAATGATACTAAAATAATACTAATATCTAAAAATGCATTGCAAAAACAAGTTCTGAAAGCAAAGGTGGAAGGGGATAATTTTAGCTAGTAATGACTAGAAATATATAAATACATATATAAAAAATATAAAAAGATGCAACATAAAACCATAATGTTAATAAACGACAAGAAACTAAGAAAAAACAGCTATTTCAATGAAAATCAAAAGTTAATTCTGGGATGTGTATACCTTGATGGTGCCGTTTCAGTTTTTTACAGACCTTTAGATCACTGCAACTGTATTTGTTCAATATTTTGCTTTAAATGTAGTGTTTTTGCTGAAATAAAACTGCTGAAGAAATGCCAAAAGACAGTTTGCGCTGTGCAAGATGAACTTCCTTCTTCCCTCAGTACCTTTGTCTAATTTTCCATTACAAATATCTAATATCTCTTAAATTAAAATACATTTATTGGAAATGCAAAATAACTTCAAGATATTAAGTGCTGTGTTGAAGTGTGTTTTTGTTTAAACAAGAAAAAATGATCTGCGAACAGGGTCAGAAAATAAATCTTGTTTTCCCTTTGAATTAAGCTTATTTTTCTGACCCCACTGGCATTTTTTTAACACCTAACATTTCAGAAAACAAAACATTTGGCTTCTCCAGTAAATGCATTTTGATTGAAGAACATTTAGATATTTGTCCTGGAAGACGAGACAAAACTGCAGAATTCTTATTAAAACAGAAACCTATGAAATCCACACACGGATGAGACTCTGACAGGGGTTTTGGGCTGGGGTGAGGTGAGCGTGGAGATCGGCAGCAGGGTGAACGAGGCAGAGGAACGGCAGACAGGAAGCCAACAGTGCGGGGACAGGAAACAGGAAGTGAGGCGCTCTCACCTTGGGGGTGGGACAGGAAGCGGTGGACAGGCGGGAGGTAGCCTGGGCGCGGGGCGACTCGGACGGCGTGGTGCTCAAAGACGCCGTGTCACGGGGAAGGACCTGGACACCCCGTGAGATGATGGAGTCGGGAATCTGAGACATGAAAGAAGGATGTTTATTAAAATCATAAACCTTCAAACATCTGCATAATATAATGTAAAAAGTCACATTACGAAATCACTTATTTCCACTGAGCTTGTAAGGAAACATGTTCTTGTCATGATTATAATCAGACACTTTGCATACATCCCAATCTGCGTAGCATTTATTGTGTTCCTGGCTGTAGTACACTGAAAATATGATTTTTCTAATATGACACACAACCTCTTATCTGAAAAAGGAGAAGACTGTGGCAGTTTAATATCAACTTTTTCCCTATTAAACAGAAAATTGTGAGGAGTGTTAAGCCGTTTTTATATAAAAAATATAAGCTTTCTGTGTTAAGCTATAACTGAGACTTATTATAGAACTTGCATATCATTGCTCTCTGGTTGATTTTGATTGCTTCCATTTTTCTCACAGGGATAAAAGCGCCTGCTAAATGACTAAATCTAAACTGAAAATAATGAATTTTGAGGTAATGCATGTAGTAAAACGCTAAATGTATTTAATATATTTTTATGCATTTCATATATTTTACATATACTATGATTGCAAAATCATTATAAATCAGCAACTACAAATATAACTACATAACATACATGTCTGAATAAAAATGACATTATTTTTTAGTTTACATTTGGCAGTACAAATTTATTATATTCCAAAACAATAGAAGTAATTATGAAATGGCATATAATATGTACTTAAGTCCCAAAAGAGATGGGTAAAAAAGTTCAACTAAATGCATTTAATGTAAATGTACTTTATAATACATTTTTATTTATTTAATTGCAAATAACATGCAGTTAAGTATCTGAAACATTACATTTTGATCTTACTTAAAGTCTGTGCAATTCAGATAATTATTTCTACACACAAATTATAAAAGATGAATGAAGTCGGCACAATAACAACAATCGCACAAATGATGTGAAGATGATGTGATGATATTCACTCACACCAGCAGAAGCTGCAGCACACATGAAGATGACACACAATATCATGATGAGAATGAAGACAAATGGAACACCTGCAAACACATATAGCAGAGTTTCATGTCATCTAAAGTCTTTATTTACGGTAACTATGGTAACGAGAATACTCAAAAATTTATAAAGAGAACTTTTTTATGTTATCATATTCATCAGACAATAATTACACAATCTTGATTAAACCAAAAACATTACAGCAGCAGTTTAAAGATGTTTTGATTGTTTGAGTACTTAAAGAGAATATAGCAAAGTGTAACTTAATTAATTTATGTTTCCTGCTAGCTGAATTTATAAAAATAACATAAACAAAAATATGGTTCTAAACCTCTTTTTTAGGCTGATTTAGACCAGTACATGGAAACTATCCAAAACTCTGTTCATCCTAAAGCAATCAAAACTGTATCTCTATATTTGTCCTATATGTGTCCTCTTAAGGTGCAAATTTATTACTCTTTTTGTGAACCTGGCAACACACCCCTTTCAAAAATGCAAAAATTAAAACAAAACAAAAAACAAAACATGGTTTTGCTGCACTATAGTTTTACCATGGTATTTGTAGTAAAAATGTAAGGATTCGCGATATATCCAAAGTCATGATCTGAAATAAATGATTCACACTCCATTTGGAGCGCTTTGAAACATATTACTTCTTAATATCAATGGTATAATTTATTTCAGATGCGGTCGAAATGATAGCAAAAGTGGCTACATATACATATATTTAAAGGGTTACCCCCTTAACCCCATGTCATTCTAAACTTGTAAAAGCTTTGTTCGTCCGTAGCGGCATTTTGTAGATCATCCGATGAACACCATTCACATACGCAGTTCTGTAAATGGCGTCCACCTGATTATCCACAAAATGGCGCTACGGAGAATTCACGGTGCTGTATCGTTAAATAAAATCGCTATTTTTTTTCTTTCTGGACAAAAAGTATTCTCGTAGCTTCATTATATTACAGTTGAATCACTGATGCCAGATGGAGCAGTCAGAAGGTATCTTTCATAGTCTTCTGTGCAGTGCAATTGTTTGGCAGTCAGTGGGACAGTCACAGGCCTCCCGGTTTTCATCCTAAATATCATAAATTGCATTCCAAGGACGAGTGAAGATTTGAGGGTTTGGAACAACATGGGGTAAGTGATTAACGGCAATGACAATTCATTCATTTTTGGGGTGGAGTACAATTTTTTGATCAAAACTGTTGCTAGTGATGATTCAGTAGTCGTTGGATATAGACAGGAACATGTCCAGGAACAGAAACATCGCTACTAAATTCTATGCCCTTGTGTAAGAAACCCTTTTGTATAGCATAACTGATTTATATATATAGCCCAGGTTTACCTTGGCAGCGATGGAGGCGGCGGTGATGTGCGAGGAGGAGCTGTCCTCGGTGGAGGCCACACCGCTGTCCTTCTTCTCCTCCTCCTCCTCCTCACACTGCACTCCCTTGTCCTCGGTCTGGCGGTGCGGGCTGCTGGTGGGCAGCGGGGACGGAGGAGGCGGAGGCGAGGGCAGGTCCTCCAGCTCGTTTGGCACCTCCTTCACTTTGACCACAGCTTCTCGGAGCAGGTCGATGGCGTGTGGGAGAGCGGGCAGGATGAACTGGAAACATTCCTGCAGGATACACGTGCAAAGAATAATAAATCCAAGAGCTTACTCACCACTTAATGTTACTTTTTGTTAAAAGTGAAATCATTAAATGAAATCCTTCTGCTAGGAAAAATAGACCCTGTTAGAGTCAACAGCAATGTCCAGTTGTAACACCCTCATCTGATAGAGCTCAAATACAAAAGTTTATCAAAAGTGTAGTATATTATGCTTTCTAGGCGTAAACAACCACAGATTATGTTCATGCACGTGCTTTCCACCGGATGAAAACAAGGCTGATTACGTGAAATACGTTAACGCTTGCGTATGCATTGTGTTGTGATACTCTGGCAGAAGACGTAAATCAGGGGAGAAGAATGTTTGAGTAAATTTAGTTATTTTTGTTTTTTTGTGCAAAAAAAGTATTGGACTGTTTTACCTATGTTTTTACTATGTTTCTGGATCTGGGATCATTTCAGTCGTGTTGTTGTCTATGGAGGATCAGATAGCTCTCTGATATCATCAAAAATATCTTAATTTGTGTTCTGAAGATGAACGGGTTTCTTATGGGTTTGGAACGACAGGAGGGTAAGTAATTTTCATTTTGGGGTGAACTAACCCTTTAATATACAATCCTACCAAAAAAAAAAAAAAGGCTTTTGGACATTTACAATGAAAGTTTCTTTATAGTTAACTGAAAACCATCTTTTTGTTATTTAGAGTAGTATACATTTTAAACTGAAATAAATAAAATATTTTTTTAAAATATTAACTAAATTCAGCGTCGCCAAGGCAACCATTCCCATTTTCATTTAGTTTAACTTGATGCACTAAAATAACTAAAACTAAAATAAAAAATGCTAAATGAAGTAAATGAAAACATTTAAAAATAAAATCTAATTCAAAATATGAATAAAAAATATAAAAGTATCTCATTAATACTAAATGACACTGGGATAAACCACTAATATAGGAGATTTACTGGAATTGATGGTAACACTATATGGTATTTCTGATAAATTGGCCAAGCAATGAAAAATTTTTAACCCTTAAGTAAACTATTCTGGACTGATCCAAAAAGAGCTCTATAATTATTCATGTTTGTCTCTATTTCCAGCACCCATTAATGCATATTTTATTGAGACCACAAGCTAGTCCATAAACAAAATTAAACTTGCACATTATGTGTAAAACACTCCCATTTATGAATTGAATTACTAGAAGTACTAAATTAAAAGTTTTGGCTATTGAAGTACATACTGGCAGACCAGTACTGAGACACACGACTAACCACATGCTTAATGATAGCAAAACAATATTTTTACCTGTGAACCTTTTTTACTGCCCGGCAAATTTATGATGAGAGTTTTCCCTCGGATACCACACACGGGTCTGTACACACAAATCAAGACAATGAAGAGAATGTTTTCAAAAAAAATCAGAAATGTGTCTTGAGCAGCAAATCAGAATATTAGAATGATTTCTGAAGGATCATGTGACACTGAAGACTGGAGTAATGATGCTGAAAATACAGCTTTACATAACAGGAATACATTACAATTTAAAATTCATTACAGTGGAAGTCAGCTATTTTAATTTGCAATAATATTTCACAATATTTACAATTTTTATTGTATTTTTGTATATTTTATTGTAGTTGAGTGTAAAAGACTTCTATTAAAAATAATGAAAAAATGAAACAGCACTTTTTAGTACTTTTAGCTTTTAACAATAGTGCATATATATTGATTATCATCATCATTATTATTATATGCAAACAGGAAATATTTGTAAACTGTAAATTTGAATATAATAGTATTCAATAAAGGCTTGTTTTTGCCACGTGATAAAAACATTAAAAAAATCCTTTAATTTCACAATTTGGACTTTTCTCATGCAATTCTAAAAAAACCCATCATATCTGTCAGTTACAAAGTTGTAATTACCTTTTTGATATTTTCATTCCATGGCAGAAACAGGCTTCCACAAAATTATGATATTTGCATTATTATTATATTCTGAAAATGTTTTTATTAATCTGTATCTAGCTGCTATATTTATCAGCTGAAATCTTACACGAGTCAATGAATGTCTGATTTCAATGAAGTCAGATGCCTCTCTTTGATTGAGAGGCTGATCTGGGATCAGTTTTCTCTGAATATACTGATGATAATTAAGAATGAAAGATCCTGTGTTGAGATGAGCGTGTTGAGGATGTGTTGAAGCGAGACCTGGAGAGCATTCCCAGAGGAGTGACATTCAGAGAGCCCACCAGCATGGCCAGAGACATCCCTGGAGCTTCTCGCTCGATCACCTCTTTAGTGGCCTGCAGACAGACAGAATGAGAGAGAGAAAGAAATGATGTTGTAGAATAAATAAAGGTGTCTCAAACTATGCCACTATACCAACGTTTGCAGTCAAGAGTCAATATGAACATTTTTCATGAATGATCTGAGCTGGTATCCACTTTCACTTTAGAGCACTATACACTTATTGTATGCCAACAGCTGTCTTATTTGTGTCTTATTTTTATATTTGGTGAAATGAAATATTACAAAGTACTCCATTGTGTCTTCTGAGCTACTGAAGAGCAAGCTCTGAGCGATGTTCCTCTGGGAAAGAAGCTTGACAGGAATGTCACAGATCAACAGAGGCTGGTCACATTAAAACCCTGGATGATCCTACTGTATCACTCACTGCACAAAATAATCATCTGTGTGTGTGTTCTTTGTCCTTGAGTGACACTTCAAACATCATTAGAGAGAAGAACGAGGGAAAACATCAAAAGAGAAGTATTGATGAGACTCGTGGGATGAACGAGAGAGTGTGTGTGAAAGAGAGAGAGTCCCAGAATCTCCTTTTGCAGAGAAATACAGTGGAGTCCAAAATCTTAGACCACTATAGCTTCTACTTTACATGATTCTCAATTTATAAATGATGCCAGGACTGGAGAAGACAATAACTAATAATTTAAGATGTTTCAAAGCGCATCTTGAACTAAATTTGCACTGAATTGGCCACAACACACATGAAGCCCAATCCTTCTATCTGTCTGTTCATCTATCTATCCATCTATCTATCTATCTATCTATCTATCTATCTGTTCATCTATCCATCAATCCATCTGTTCGTCCTTCTATCTGTCCACCTGTCCATCCA
>JAUCMR010000052.1:19085139-19103091 GCA_032357425.1 Enteromius argenteus | reverse complement strand
GAGGCCATGGTGGATCAGGAGCCTCGGAAGGCGGATCAGGAGCCTTGGGCGGCCGTGGCAGATCAGGGACCTTAGGCAGTGGATCGGGAACCTTGGGTGGAAGCTCCCAAGCAGTCCACTTCCAAGTCCCAATCCCGCCCACCCTTACCAGAGTCCACACCTTACTGCCCCCCCCCCCAAAATTTTCTTGGGGAAGCTCACCAGGGGTGTCCAGGAGGTGCAGATGACTCAGGAGGGCGTCCAGGATGCGCAGCGGACTCAGGAGGGCGCACTGGATGCGTAGCGGACTCTCGGAAAGTGAGAGCGCGAGTCACTACAGCCGTCATTGTGACAGAACATCCGTTAAACACCATGCATATTGCTTATTACATTTGGCAAAAATGTGCAGTGACTCTTAGCTTGATTAACGACTATGATCTGATAATTTGTTGGCAAAACTTAAAATTGACATTGGATTAAAAATGCAAAATGAGTGTATGGTAAAGGATAATATAATAATGAGATCATGTGACAACAATGTAGCATACTACTGGTTGAAATGTTGCATGCTTGAATGTTTCATATGACCTTTTTTTCATAATATCAATAGTAATCAAATTTATTTAGCGCTTTTCACAATGCATATATTCATAGTAACGTTTAGAATCTCTCCGTATGTTCATGTAGTTGTTCATGTTTGTATGTTTTGTCATTTCCCATGTGCTCTGTGTTTTTCCTCTGTGACCTAGTTTTATTTAATTAGCGATTCGTTTCAGGTGTGTCTAGTTTATTATTGTTGATTGTCCTTCCTTTATAAGTTACTTTCTGTCCTTCAGTTAGTGTCCGTTCTCGTTGATGTATACCGTGTGTAAATCTGTTTTCCCTGATCTATATTATTATTAAATATTGTGAATCTGCTCCTACGTCTCTCTGCGTGTTTGGAATACACACGCGTGACAGAAGAACGGACCGAAACCGTTTGAGCGACATTTTTTCCTTTTTTTCCCCCCCTGCTTTTTTTTTCCCCCAATGAGTTTACCCCAAGTCCAGCTCCTTCTCCTGGAGCAGGGAGACCGCTCGCTGGAGGCTCACACACTGGACTTCCTGGAGCTTGTGTGCCTAACAGACTACCCCGACCGCTCGCTCTGTGTTTTCTTCTACAAGGGATTGAGCGAGCGGTCGAAGGCATGCGTCCCAGCGGGCGGTCCAAAGGTAAAATTTGTTGCTTTCGTGGAACGGGTGTTGGCTCATAACAACTCAGCGTTCACCATCAGCCACACGGAGGACTATTCCGCCGCCAACCCCATTCCACTGCAACCAGAGACCAGCCCATCATCAGCAGAAGAGGAGATGGGGAGTTTGCACGAGCCCGCACTTGACAGAGAGCCAGAGCCTGCCGCGATGGAGTGACATGTCCCAACGCAGCCCGAGCCGGAATTGTCTGAACAAGTGCATGAGCCGGCAACATTGTCCGTCCCCGAGGGACTCCTAGTGGAGATCGAGGGCCGGGAGGAAAGCCCCGCCCACACTCCCACCGCTGAGGGTGAGATGAAAATGGACTCTGGTTCATATTATAAGGAACTTTTGGGTGTGTTTGAGGAAAATTTGATAGACTGGTGTGGGGAGGTGGTTCTACCCAGTTCCGACGACTCTCCGCTGTTTCCATACAGCTCCAGTGCTCCTGTGTTCCCTCCCAGCCTCCCTCTCCTGCCTCCTCTCATGCCAGTCAGTCCAGTCACTCCATCTCCACTGGTTCCTGTCGGCCCCTCGGTTCATCCACAGTCAGCACCATCGGGGCGCGCTGATTCGCCTCAGGGAAGCCAGTCTCCAGCTCCACTCAGGCGCAAAGATCCCCTGTCTACGCCTCCAGCCGTGGAACCCTGGACTCCACCTCGGTCCTCCAAACCATCAGCTCCGCCTTGGCTCCTAGCTCCCTCGTCTCCACCATGGCCCGTCGTCCCACCAGCTTCACCGGGCTCCCTCGTTCCTCCGGCTCCGCCTTGGTCAGTAGTCGACCATCCCCCGCCTCGGGACTTCACTCCTCGCTCTGTCCCTCCAGCTCTGTCAGGCTCCTCCTTCCCTCCGGCTCCACCATTGTCCTCGGTCGCTCCGGCTCCGCAGCGGTCCTCCGGATCCCCGTCTATGCCTCGGTCACCTGAGCCTGCTGCTCTGCCGTGGCCCTCCGGATCCTCCACGTCACCCTGGCTCTCCATCTGCTGCCCTGGGACCCCATCATGGCTGGTCTCTGGTGTAACACCCGGCTTCCCCTGCTCCGGGATCCTCCCTGGCTCCTCCCACCTTCAAAACCCCCATGGACTCTGAACTATTTTTGTTTTTGTATTTTTGTTCCCTCTCCTGCTCAACGCCCTCCTCCAGAGCCCCCGCCCTCCCTCATCATTTGGTACTATTACAGCGTGGGGACACGCCTTCCCGGGAGGGGGCGATATGTTACATGTTTGTATGTTTTGTCATTTCCCATGTGCTCTTTGTTTTTCCTCTGTGACCTAGTTTTGTTTAATTAGCGATTCGTTTCAGGTGTGTCTAGTTTATTATCATTGATTGTCCTTCCTTTATAAGTTACTCTCTGTCCTTCAGTTAGCGTCCGTTCTCGTCGATGTATACCGTGTGTAAGTCTGTTTTCCCTGATCTATGTTATTATTAAATATTGTGAATCTGCTCCTACGTCTCTCTGCGTGTTTGGAATACACATGCGTGACAGTAGTTGAATTTAACAGACTATACCTGCATGTATAATGGATACATTTTGCAACAAGTAAGAATTATGTTTCTTTTCAGCAACACAAAAACATTTAGGTATTATATTATGTGTATTACATTTGTTAAATTAACTTTAAAACATTTGAATAATATTTTAGAACTTAGGAAATATGCATTCCTCTGGGAGCATTTTCCAAGGTTTTTCTCACCTCATTCTAAATAAACACAAAGAACTGGCCCACAATAAACATAACAAACATGGGGATAATGGCCTCAGTGTATGTAAGGCAGATGGGGCCAAAAGTCTTTAAATGGAAAGCATGTTTTTCTGTGTTAATGCGACAACATGCACAGCAACCACATTAGTTCATTTAATGCGGCAAAGTAGATAACATTAAAGCAACTGATAAAGGATAAATTAAAGAAAGAATTAATATGTGTTAATTAGAGATGTTCATTTTAACCGGTTAACCGTTAACAGGCCGACAAGAATTTTGACCGATTAATATAAGCAGTTGCATCAAAAAGTAATTTATTTGTTTATTTCAGTAATTTATCAAATTAACCGTTAGGTTATCAGCTTAAAAGGTTTGCTGCATGGTTAAAATATGCTACGCATAGCCTAAATAAAAATATAAGTTATGTACAGTATAAGTCGCATTTTATTATTTAATTCAGAAATGGGCCTAATGACGACACAAAATGCTTACTAAGATTATAATAAACACAGGCTATTTTAGTTTTTTCCACTCCACAACAAATCCTGTCTATTTATCAGTATTTAGAAAATAAATGTGAAAAACTATAGCCAACCTATATATGTCACGATCAGCTGGAGGTGCCAGCTCAGGCCACTGGATGGCACTCCAGCGCCCAGCTTACTGTGTGTGTTTACCTCTGTTTTCATGCCCGGACTTATCCTCATGAACTCATGTCTCCGCCCTGCTCGTTTGTTGTCATGGTGTTTCATTTGTTGTCTCCACCCACTGACCTAGTTTCTTTGTGTATTTAAGTTCCGGTTGTCTTTATGTGAATTCGCTCGTCAATGTTGGATGTACGTCTGTTTACCCCGTTGTCAAGCCATCCGTGTTTTCCCATGTTTCCGGTGTTTTTCTGTGTTTCTCTGCCTCCCTGGATCTGGACCTAAGCCTGCTCTCGGACTCTCGCTCTTGCCTCGCTCCTCTGGACTCTGTATGCCTCATCGCCTGACCCTTTGCCACAAACTCGGATTATTCTCTCGTCTCAGCCTTTGATGTACTGTTTGCCGGTGCTCGACTGTGTCTGCCTGACCCTGTGTAATGATAAATGTTTGCATATGGATCTGTATGTTTCCACGCGTCTCAATCGTGACAATATAAATGACAAGCCTAAACAAATGTATTTAGTCTAAAGTCTGAAACTAATGTTGGGTCTCTCATTCGACACAAAATCAAATGATTCCATATTTGCGATGTATTCGAATGCCAAATTAATTGATTAGGCTACTACACTGTAAAAAAAAAAAAAACGTAAAATGTACAATAAAAAAATGGCAGCTGTTGCCGGAATTCGAATGTAAAAAAATACAGTAAGAACATTTTAGGATTTACAGTTTTAAGTTAAATTTACAGGTAAATACTGTAATTTCCTTAACTGATATAATGTTAATATACCAACCTATTAAAGTACTTATTAAAGTAAAGACATGTTTTTTCAAATTTGTTGTCAAAACGTGTTAAAGCTGTGTTTCTTTACACATACCAAAGAAGCAAAAATAGGTGCTTTTATACAGCTAAAATGTGTGTGTCTACACATACAAAAGAAATGAATTAAAAATTGCCACATTAACACAGTAAAATGTTACACGTTCCGTTAATGACTTTTGGCCTCATTGGCCTTCCATATCAGTGCTCCACCAATGGTTTCAGAAGGAGATGACATCATTGCTTCACTCGCTCACATGTCTTATTGGTTAGTGGGGTATCAAATGGAGTCAGAGGCCCCTGGGATGTAGATTACAGCGGCTTACTGCTGTTTATCAAGCCAGGCTTTGTACAAAGGAGGGGCCGACATTAAACCTGAGGGAGTTCTGGATGCTGCACCCAGCAGTCCAGCTGAGAGAGAGAGAGAGAGAGAGAGAGAAAGAGAGAGAGAGAGAGCGTTGCTGTACACATAGCAGCTTCTTAATTCCACAGCTGGGTAAATTTCCAAATTAATAAAGGTTTCACGGTGCTGGGGAAAATATAGTAACAGCAGATAAGATAATCTAATATAAGCCCAGCGTATCTTAGCAACCTTGTTCATTGTGAGAGCAGCAGCGACGGGGTCCGCAGTGGGATCGCAGCAGCTATCAAACACGCTCCCAAAAACACTCTTATTAAACACACCGTAATAACCAGCACGTCCATGAAACTACACTGAAGACATCACATGCACTTACTGACTATGAAAAGCACCGCTTAAATCTTTTGCATATCAACAACTTTATGTTTAAAGCTATGCACGGGGCTGAATGTATTTTTTATAATATTGTATTAAATATAGTGCAAACAGGACATTGACGTGAAAATGCAGACCACATTTCAGTATAGATTTTATTGACAATTGTGCATGAAGTTGTTATGACCTATGAACTAAGACAAAAAAAAAATCCTTACACTTTGTTCTTGAATTTTAGTTGAATAAATGATTAAAAATTATGAAAAATTAATAAAAAAATTATAATGGTAATAAGAATTGTGACCAACTACAGGACCTGATTTACATACTTTCTCCTACAAAGTAAACTTGAATTATAATTGAATAATAAATTAATTAAATCTACATACATATAGTTGCAGGTGCTTTTCAGTTACACATTATTGTGGAATTTTAATTTAAATTTTATTTAATAAAATAAAAAATCATGTTAATTAAATCAGCTTATGGGACTACATGTATTCGCCACATCGCAGGACTATTTAAGAGAGCTATTAAAGTCAAAAAAGTGATAAATAAAAAGGAATGTGTCCAGTTACAGCCTTTAAAGCGGTCATGTGTTATGTTGCTAAAAAGAACATTATTTTGTGTATTTGGTGTAATACAATGTGTTTATGAGGTTTAAGGTGCAAAAAAGGAGAGGGAATTATTTTCCACATGCTGTACATTTTTGTTTGTCCTCTAAGCCCCGCCTCCTGAAACGGGTCGATCTGTACAAAGCTCATCGTTCTAAAAAAGCAAGTGGCCAGCCATCCAGTGCACTGTGATTGGGTGAATACCACAAGCGTGTGACAGAAAGAAATGTTACGCCTCTTATCATAACGTGATGCAGTGTCCCAGCGCCATGACACCAAAACAATAAAACACATTACAAACCAGGCATTTGTTGCATCCAGTGGAAACATAATTACTGATTATTCTTTTTACATGTCGCGTTGCATCGCGACTCATAAACATAACATCAAGTCTGCATTCATGATCTGAGAAACAACAAGCACTATCACTACTCAAAACTCATGTTTGAATATTAAGTAGCAGCTTCTTTTAATAAGAAAACAAAACTTACTTAAAGGTTGTGAGTCAGAAGCACCAGACTGTTCTTGCAGAGGTAGAATTGCCTCACTTTATAGTCTGTGCACAGCCAGCATAGACTGCTCTCCAGGTTTTAGGAGTCCATCCTCCATAAACGCAAAACCTCTTTGCATTTGAAACTCTAATCTTTGCAACTTTAGGGATATTATCTATGCACAACAGCTTGTAACACTCCAAAGAGAAAGGAAGATTTGAAATCCCATCATTTGACCCCTTTAAAATATATGATTTAACCTTACACATTCATCTTGAGTTTTAATTGAATTAAAAAACATTCAACATAGAATATTTGTTCTTGCAAAATGGATTTGCCACATCACAAGCTGAACCAAAAGGCTGATTACAAATGATAAAAAAAAAAAACAGATCGTGACCAACTAGTTACACATTTCCTGAAACAATATTTTTGAATTTTAATAAATAAATAAAAAAAAGTTAAAGATATTTAAAGATATTAGGAATCAAGGTCTGTATCCAACTGTAACGAACTGCGCCAGAGGGCACTCCCAACTTTCAACTCAGAAGTTCAAATGCAGCCTCTTCGACTTGCCCGCCGATCCCGAGCCTTTGCACAAGACGGACGCCGATCCCGAGCCGTGGCACCAGATGGCCGTCGATCCCGAGTCACTACACAAGATGGCCGCCGTTCCCGAGTCTTCGCACTAAATGGCGGTCAAACCAGAACCACTGCACCAGATGATCATTCAACCTCAGTCACAGTCAACAGTAAAGCTGGCCGCCCAGTCTCAGTCCAAGTCAACAGTCAAGATGGTCGCCCAGCCTTAGTCCAAGTCAACAGTCAAGATGGCCGCCCAGGCTCAGTCCAAGTCTACAGTCAAGATGGCCGCCCAGCCAGAGACTACGTCAGCAGTCAAGATGGTCTTCCTCTCTCAGCCCAAGTCAGCACCCAAGATGGCCGCCATACCTCAGCCAGAGCCAGCATTCAAGATGGCCGCCAACCCAGAGTCACTGCCCAGAATGAGTCAGAGACCTCGTTCCCAGATGAGTGTGCTCCCAAGTTCCCCGCTGAAACCCCAGTAATGTCGATCCAGGCCGAGGATCCTCTGGAGGTTCCACCGGTGGCTGCATGACCCCCAGAGGTGTTGGTCACAGCTCAGGCCACACTGGAGGTTCTGCCGGTGGCTGCACTGACCCCAGAGGTGTTGGAAGACGAGGGCGAGTTCCCGGAGGTTCCGCCAGTGGCTACACAACCCCCGGAGATGTCGGCCCCGGCCGTAGAGTCTCCAGAGGTTCCGCTGGTGGCTGCAAGGCCTCCAGGACATTCAGTTTGCACCATCAAACCCTTGCCTTACCCTGTCACAGCCCTGAAAGCCGTAGTACTCTCAGCCCAAGTGACTCCAGTGACTCTGGAGCAGGGCTAGATAACGGCTCTCCTGACCGTGACTCGGGAACAGGACTGGGTAACGGCTCTCCTGGTTGTGGCGCCGTCAGCTCCGCCCAGGTGGGTGTCACCGCTTTCTGCTCCGCCCAGGTGGGCATCCCGGCTGCCTACATCCCCACAGTTCCACCACTTTCCTGGTAATCACGGATGGAGCATCTGGAAGCCGCTCCTTAAAGGAGGGGCTCTGTAACGATCCCAGTCGGAAGTACCATCAAGCCCCGCCAGAGGGCACTCCCACCTTTCTGTGTCACTTTGAACTCTCTGTTGTTTACTGGACTCAATCCCCCATAACACACCACTCCTCCACAGCTGCTACCCATTGTTCACGCCCCTTACTCATTAGTTCCGGATAAAAGCTCGTCTCGCCAGCCAAGAGATCGCGAGGTCTTAGTTTGTCTTTTGCTGCTATTTCCGAGCGTTCTACCCGTGTTTGATTTTCTGTGTTTGACTTTGGACTGTTCACCTGTTTATTGATCCTCTGCCGCCTGCCTCGATCTTGTGCCCGTACCCCGACTCTGATTCTAGCCCTGCCTGTATTGCTCTGTTCGTCATTGTTTTGACCCTGTCTGTCGACCATGAATAAACCACTGCATTTGGATCTGCACGCCTCAAACTCACTCATTACACCGACCTGTATAAGACTATAGAAAACGTGTTATTTAAAAAAATGCATTTGCAAAGCAATGCATTTCCTACATCACAGAACAATTTAGGATAACTAGTAAAAATGTACTTTCTCTTAAAAAATAATCTTGAAATTTTAATAAAATAATGCTGTGTGTCATCCACCCAAATAAAAATAAAATATAATAAGTACATAGTTTTTAATTCCATAATCCATAAATCCTGATCATGGCTTGTTAAAATCAGGGATATCCCAATTTTATCAGTACATCCGGTGACTCTAGTGTGTTTGCGGTGACAATGTAAGAGATCAGACTGATGGGATGTTAAGAGTCGACTGTCATTCTCAATCCTTTCTCACAGAAATCTTTGTTTCTCAGCTCTCAGATCTTTATGAAGGCCTGTCTTATTTATAATTCATCACCTCCTCTGTGAATATGGGAAGAACAATGACTAAGGAAGCAATCAGAAAAAATAATCTCCAAAATGCCCAAATTTCAGAAATTGAAAAACCAAGGAACACTTCTATCCCTTTTTGTATTTCATATTTTATTTTCTGACAGTTTATATTATTCCATATAAACACTTTTTTCCTTCAAATTTTTTCGCCTGTTTTATTGTTTGTCAAGTGAAATTGAGTCTGATCGAAATGATGACATGATTTGAAGAATCCTTCATGTTTAGAGCACAGTTATAGTTGCACTTTAGTTTACACTAATTAAAAATTAATTATAATAAAAATTTAATAATACAAAATTACAAAATAATACAAAAATACAAAATACATTTAAATAAATTAAATAATATTATTAAATAACATTTAGTTTAAATAATGAAATAAAAATAATTCATGAATAAAATAACTTATTTTATTTCAGTCTGTGACATATTTTTAAAAATACTATTAAAAGTGACAAAATCACAACAAAACTGAACTAAAAATGAAAACAAACTATAATAGTACATTAATGTCAGATCACTAACTACTGTATGAGCAGCAGTCATAGTGTTGCCAGTCTCTTGCGTATTTAAACCACATTACATTGACACACACTGCCGGCGTAAGCGTCCACCCCCGCACAGGCGTATGGAAATTGAAATCTACCCGATGGCCCTCTTCAGGGCAGTTTTCCATCATGCATCCTTATGAATGTGAGATTTCATCAGATTTCAATCAGAGACATTAATGGAGGACGCCACTGCAGATGCTATGAGTAGATTATCATGCATCAAATAGATACGATGACCCCGGATGTTTGATACACTGATGTGAGGGTGACGTGGTTTCAGTCATGGTCGAAGGTCAGTCTCAAAGCCACAAGAATGTTTTATATTAAGTGGACTGGGATTAGCTGAACATATCAACACAAACACTCATCCAGATGTTACTGAACTACATTATTAATATAACAGTTCACCTGAAAACAATCATCCTGTCATCATTTACTTAACCTTTAATGCCTAAAACCCATATGACTCTCTCTTACTTTCGGTGGAGCACAGGTATATTTCTAAAGAGTGAAAGTGATTGAGTACTGTTCTCATCAAACTTAAAAAAAGAAAAAAAAAGGAAATTTATAACGCTTTTTAGTTATTTGGAGACCCAAGTCCTTATTCACCTTTATATATGGTAATCGGATAAAAACTAAATTCATACAATCTTTCCCTAGTGCTGTTGTTTAGTCTGGCAATGCTTGTTAATGTACAAACTTTTAACAACTTTAAGTTTTTTTTAATGTTCTAGAATGAAGTCTCTTCTGCATTTGTATGATAAAAATACATTATTATTGTGAAATATTATTATAATTTAAAATAACTCTTTTCTATTTTAATATTTTTTTAAAATGTAAATGATTCCAGTGATGTAATTAACTTATCTGACCAAAAATGATTGATGTGTAATGTTATTACACCTGAAAATCACAGGTGTTCTATTTGATTACACTTTAAAATTCAATTTACTTGATGAAACAAGTTCATTGAATCAAATGTAAATGGGTCAAAAACAAAAAAAGAAAGTTTAAGCATAAAAACAGTGTAATACTACTTTAAATTGTTGACATTTTTCCCAAAAAATGTAAACATTTTCTGTTTAAAAGAGCAAAAAGTAAATATGATACACTTTTCCCTGATTTACAGACACCCACTAAAATGTCATTCAGTGCAACAATTTTGTCAGGCATATACACAACAAAAATTTAATTTATAACATATTTAAAGACTAATTACTTTCACTCTAAATACTAATTAATTGTATTATTTTTTTAATAATTTGCCACTATCCTAGGTTTTGCCCATTTGTCATTAAGAATTTTTAATAATTTAAAACACAATAAAATTTTATATGCTCTCTTAATCTTTCATGCATTTTAATATGTACAAGTCAGAATAAGCATGTTGTTCGAATTTTTACATAAATATTTTGTTACACTGAATTTCAACAATTTTATTCTCCAAAAATATATTTGAAACCTTAAAAGTAGACACTTATCTTACATTTAAAGTGCTTTCTATGGCATGAAATCACTTTTATAAATTTCTTTGATCTTAACATCTTTGACCCAAATGTACAGTAAAAATGCTAATATTGTAAAATACTATTACACTTGAAAATCAAAGATTTGATAAAAAAAAAAAATACAGTGAAAACTTGAATATTGTGAAATAATATTACAATTTAAAACAAGTGTTTTCTATTTTATTACATCTTAAAATGTCATTTATCATCTGTCATTTATCATCTGTGATCAAATCTGAGTTTTCAGCATCATTACTTTAGTCTTCATTGTCACGTGATCCTACAGAAAACATTACAATATGCTGATTTGCTGCATGCTTAAGAAACATTTCTGATCATTATCAATGTCGAAAACAGTTGTGCTGCTTGATATTATTTTGAAAACCCATTTTTGTTTTAAGGAGTCTTTGATGAACAGGAAAGCTGAAAAAATGGCATAAATTTGAAATGGAAATGCCTTTACTCTCACTTTCAGTCAATGCACTGCATCCTTGCTGATGAGAAGTCTTCATTTCCTGTCGCTGGGTATGCCGTGTGAAGTGCAGTATTGCGGCGGTCACGTGTGCCGTTGTTTAGTATGCAGCGGTGGGCTGCGTTCAGCACACTGCAGTAAGGGAAGACCCTCAGCTCTCTCTCTGCTGCAGCACTGCTTTACAGCATCTGCGATTTCAAACACGCTGCTCATGGCTGGAGTTTCCTGACTCTGCAGTGCACTTATTTCCCCTGACAGAGAGACTCCTCTTAACCCTGTCTCTCTCGCTTCCACTCTAGCTGTCTGTCTCTCTCTCTCTCGCACTCTGATTTTGAAATCAGCTTATTTCCCAAGACACAACAATCTCTCTGCTTGTGTCTGTCTCTCTGCTCTGAGCACAGCTGTCCTAATGAATCTGGCTGTAAGCAGCTGCCTTCATCGCATTCAATTCTCCGGACGACATCAGCAATTACAGCACAGCTTCACTGTTACCTCTACAACACTGCAGATCCTCTGCTGCCCATTTCATCCTCTCGCTCGCTTTTCATCCTGCCTTCTTTTAAGGCCTCCTGCTTCCAAGATTCTCTCTGTATCTGCATTAAATTGGGACATTTAAACCATGTTTTTTTTCAGGCACAAAGCATCTATTTCTCACCCTTGCTATATTCTCATTGGTCAATGGATGCCCACATTGGTGCTTTCCAGGCAGCAGATGTTAACATTTTCTTAGCTTTTGGTCACATAAGTGCCACTTTCGTGAACAGTTGTGTTTTTCCTTTAAATCTTTTATGCAACCTACGATTTGGATTTGGACAAGGAAACAGCAAGTAACACACTGAATTAAACATGAACATTTGGAAGCGGTTAGTATCTGTGACCTTGGACCACAAAACCAGTCAGTTGTTCAAAATGTAGATTTATACATCATATAAGCTTTCTATTGATGTATGGTATGTTATCATAGGACAATATTTGACAGAGATACAAATATTTCAAAAATCAAAATATTGAGAAAATTGCCTTTGTTGTCCAAATGAAGTCCATAGCAACGCATATTACTATTTTCTTTTACTATTTAATTTATTTACGGTAGGAAATTTACAAAATATCTTCCTTTACTTAATTTTCTAAGGATTTTTGGCATAAAAGAAACAGTGACAACAGTCTTGACCCATAAAGTGTATCGACCGTTTGACTGTTGCTACAAATATACCTGTGCTACTTATACTGTTACTGCTTTGGTGCTCCAGGTTCACATTTACATCGACAAAGGAACACAGAAATGTCACAGAAATTAAAAATAGTGAGTTTTGCATAAAAAATACTGCATATCAAACTCCAACAAAAACAGTATCTTTAAAACTTATGAATGGAGTCCACAGAATTAACAATATTATCTTATTACCATATACAAATACCAATCAGCATATTAGAATGATTTCTGAAGGATCATGTGACACTGAAGACTGGAGTTGCTGAAAATTCAGGAATAAATGACATTTTAAAACATATTTCAAGAGAAACCACTTATTTTAAATTGTAATAATATTTCACAATATTACTGTTCTTACTGAATTTCTGAGAAAATAAATGCAGCTTATGTGATCAGAAAAGTCTTTCAAAAACAGTAAAAATCGTACTGTTTTTACTTTTCATCATCATCATCACATGGCTTTAGATCATCTGGAGCATTTAATTATACTTTTATGGTGCTTTTGAACCGTGAAGTGCTCATGTTGTGTGAAAAAATAACATTTTAAAAAGGTATGAAAAACACAGTGAACATTTTTTCGCTGAACCGTCCCTTTAAATCCCTGACCCTCCAGCACGTTTGAACATCTAAGCAGGATTTTCCAATATTACACTCTATAACTCATAAAGGCAAACCAAACCCTTTGCGTCAGCTCACCAGAAGATATCTGCTCCTCTCAGCAGACCCGAGTTTAGCCTCATCTCACTCCCTCTCTGTCCATCAGCATCAGCGTCCTGAAAGCCCTGACCCCAGGCCGGCCCTTCCGAGGGCCACACGAGCCGGACCTGGTGTATGGGGCCAGAGACTGACATTAAGATTTGATGGTGCGATTGCATGATCTGAGTGTCTCCTCTCATAATGGCGCTAGTGAACAGGACAGAGAGTAGATGAGGCTGAATTATTCACCCCTGCCATTACACACATTCTGCCCCACGAAAGCACCTTCCTCCATTATTTAAAGCCGGCGAGTATAAGCAGTGGCTTTTACAGAAGAATCCAGCGCACTGGAGTGGGTGTTAGTGAGGAACCGACAAGCCATCAGAGAAAGAGGTTAAATTTAGGCAGGGAAGAGGATTGAAGCCTCCAAAACCTAATTTGCTCTTTTCCCACGTCAGTCAACAAGAATCAGACACATCTGAGGTGTTTAAAGAGAAGCTGAATGCTTACTGAGCTGAGTGTCTACACCTCCCTCTGGACATCTATCTTTCTTTTAGTTATCATTTCATCCATCCAGCTATCATGTCTTTGTCATTACATCCATCCAACATTTTGTCTGTCATTTTAGTAGTCTATCATTTCATAAAATGTTAAAAGCACATAAATTAAATAATATTAAAACGAAAAGTGAAAAAACAAAAACAAAGCCAAATAAAAATGTGAATAATACCATAATAGCATATAAAGACTTAAAATAACACTGAAATAAAGGCGTCCTCACTGCTCTGGCAGATATGTGACTGTGTTGGGGACACTAATGCTGTTTCTCCCACAACTTTACAAATCGTGATGTGGTGAAACCCATGTGGGAGAAAGAGAGATTGTGAGTAGGCAGGTCACTGACGACTTTATTAATCCCCACTTCCTTAATTAAAGAGAAGCGCTCAATGGACGGCAATGAAGCATGTGGTGACTCATCAGAACACACACACATGTCTGTGTAAACAAACACACACTCTACACACTGACATTAACTCAAGACCTGACGCAAACACTATGGGAAAGTTTCTCTTTCAGCTTCAGATCCTGCAGGTTGGATATGTAGAGATGCATTGATATGTGTATTTACAGTGTACAGATACAGTGCAGTGACCCCAGAAAATATTTGGACACTTAAAAGTGTCTGAATGCCATTGCATTAGGTACAAAATATCAACTAAAATGTCTCAAATACTGAAGGATCTTTTCACTTCATTCTCTTCATTTTCTTCATTTTTGATGCACCATTGTTTTTTAATAAGCTGGTATTTTGGTAATTTTTTGTTGATGTATGAAGTCAAGTTTACTGGTTTCATTTTCAACACTATATATATTAAAAAACTATTTAATTTAAATTTTTTGTTTTCAAAAATGACACTGAACTGAAATAGAATATAAAGCTAAAAAATAATAATAATTTGAATAAAAATAAAATAAAATAGAAACTTGTGCTAATAAGTGTGCTAACTAAAATTAAAACTAAAACGATTAAAAATTGGATTCACTAATAAAAAAAAACAAAAAAAGTATGAATTCTAAATGCTTTCTTGGCAACCATCTCTAAATAATCTAAACGTGCTAAAAATTTATAAATGAAATGGAAATAAAAAATTAATAAATACATATATAACGCACATAGCTAAATTACTAAAATGTAAAACTTCCTTAAAAAGTGATTGATTTTTTTTTTTTGATATTTGTAAGTGTGATTTAAGTGTTCAAATCCTTTTTTCATGGGCATGTCAAGCTTAAAACAAATTTCCAGCATGGCTACACACAGAAACAACTCTCGTACAAAGTGTCATGACATGTAATGTCACGATCTATTAAACTTAACACACACAAACTCATGTTCACCATCCCCTTAACAGCAGTTCCTTTTTACTGGCAATCACGTGTGTGTTAGAGCAGCTCTTAATGAGTCCAGCTCAAATAAAACCTCTCCGCCACATGTTCAAAGTCAACACCAAGCACTCACAACCCATTTGACTTGACTATTTTTTGAGTGAAACAACTATAAAACAGTTCAAGACTTGACATCATCCATCAGAAATTGATCAGAATGTGTTTGAAGTGACAGACATTTCCTTTTTACAATAACATACACTGCAATAAATCATTCAAAATAAGCACAGGAACAGGTGTTAAGTAAATAGGGTCATTGTTGATTTCACATTGACTTTAACATTGCAGAAAGCTTTATTTTGCATTACATCTATTCTAGACTCAATGCAACCTGTCAGGGTTTTTCTGCCCAAACACAATAATTTCCTGTGTGTGAAAAGATGAACTCAATCCCAAATCCATTCAAAGGTCAGTGTGTCAGAGTATTTGGAGCACGTGGTTGATTCATTTGTGTGTTTATCTGTAAAATTATGATGGAGGATTTGAGGTCAGTCCAAAAAGTTTTCATTTTTTAAATGCATTAACCCCTTTTGCAATCACACACACACACACACATGCATGTGAAGCACTAAAGCGTAAAGATGCATTTTGTTCACTTTGTTGCAGTAAACAAACTGACAATAAAGTCGATCCAAATGGAGATCATGGCCTGAATCAAACTCCATCTACCCACACATCTATCATTTTATCCAATCATCCATCCATTGTTTTATCCATCCATCCAACCATCCATCCATCAATTCATCCATGCACTGGTTTTCCCATCCATAATTATCTCCATCCATCCATCCTTTTATCTATCTATTTATCCATCCATCCATCCATCCTTTTATCTATCTATTTATCCATCCATCCATCCATTTTTTACCCATCCACCCAATAAATCACTTTATCCATCCATTATTTTATCCTTCTATGCATCCATCCATCCATCCATGCACTGGTTCACATATCCATCATTTTCTCCATCCATCCATCCATCCCATAATTTCATCCATCCATCCGTCCATCCATAGCTATCTATCTATCTATCTATCTATATCTATAAAAATGCACACACACACCCAGTAGTTTATGAATAGGCATTAGATGAAAGAATAAAGCATATAAATGCATTAAACACAATGATCTGCATGCTGTTATGTTATTTGCATGTATTCATTAAAAATAGCATGTGCAATCATGCATGCTGCTATTTTTAATCCACAAAGGGGATAAATGTAATCATTCCTTTAAAATAGACTCATTAGTCACATGGCATTTACATTCAGGTGACTAACTCAAAAAGCCTGGCAGAACAACAGAGCTTAAATCAGGAAAAACACATGGTAGGAGAAGAGTTAAAACACGCACATTCAATTGGTCATGCTAAATAACCAGTGGGGACTGTATCTTATAACTATTTATGACTTTGTCAGGCATCTAAATTTAGCAGCTCGTGTAAATGTGGTCGATGCATGTCTCTTTGATACACATGTGAGATTGGAAGGCTGCCCACACAATCCTGTGCTATCCAGATTTGCTAGAGCTAAGAAGCAAGAAAGAGAAAGAGAGAGAGAGAGAGATGTGTGCTGTCTGCCGCAGAGTGTTTCCTCATTGGCAGTTCAGTTCAGTGACTGAATTTCAATGGTCCTGCTGTGGAAAGAGACAAGTTCAGACAGAATCCAGCTCAGTTACATGCAGAAAGTTGATATGCATGTTTTAAATCACAGCTGCAATAAAAATAAAAACCTTTACAAGAAATGCTGGGGTGAAGACAAAAAGCTTCTTGTTTCCATTTGTGTCTATAACACTGACCACTGCATTGCCGTTGAAACATCTGGCTCACAATCTCTGATCACTGCCAGGTCAATTTACACTCACACACACACACTAAAAAGAGTTTTAGTTGTGCTTTAACAGATAACAACAATTAGACAACAATACGCTGCACTTTACTAATGAGGCATACAAACAGCGTGACAAGTTAAAAGTAATGCGTTTTATGTAATGACTATAATGACAGCGCTGTGTCAAATGAAAGCAGAAGCGCTCTGTCACTGTCACAAGGATTTATCACCCATTTTAGCGCCTGACGGATGAAAGTTATACCCTAAGTCCAATTGCTTTACAGTGTTGTGAAAAATTTAGAATTGAAGCATTGGTTCCTTTTCAATTTATGGTTGTACGTTTGGATTGGACATTATTGAACTGCAATTCAAAGAAATTTAATGTGAGTGATTAATTCTGGGAGATTAAGAGTTCTTTGACCTTGTTAAGCTATTAAATATGTTGAATAAACATATGTATAAACTAAATACAGACTTCTATAGGAGCCATCTATTTGTCCATCCATAGATTGTATAAACCATAAAACTTTAAGGCTTTATAAACTTTGTTCAAATCTTTCTAACAAGGCTTTTAGCAAAACTAAAATCAAAACCAATTTAAAAAATCCTTATCTTGACATTAAACTTGAATTAAAATAAAATTAAACATTTAAAAATGTATTTTCATCTTTAATTTAGTATAAAGGAATTAATAAAAACTTTACTGAAACACACACACACACACACACACACAAACATTTATTATATAAAAAAATAAACACACACACACAAACACACAACAAAACTTCAATTTAAAATGAAAATGTAATGTATAAAACATTTAAAACATAAATACAAAACACCAATAGCATCCAATAGAATGATACTAGAATAACCCTGAAAACTACATTAATTTTTAATTCTTCTTCCTTACATTCAAATTTACATTGTGATTCTGCATCCTGTTTGTTATACCTCAATTTAAAATAGTTCTTTATTATGTTATGACTAATCAAACACCATGAATGA
>JAUCMR010000052.1:19010911-19021111 GCA_032357425.1 Enteromius argenteus | reverse complement strand
CACATTAGATTCATAATGGTCATGAGATATAGTCATTCAGCCTGGTCTGTCTGCCCCTTTTAGTAACTTTGAGCACCCGCCCCATAAAACGTGTCTGCACGGCCCTGTATTTCCACAAGAGTGTCACTTAATTAATTTCAGACGTTTTTGAAGACCAAGGAGAGGGAGTGATCATGATGAAACATCCAATCATTTGGTATCTCTGAATGTGCTCTTTATAGGACATCCAGACGTAAAACTGGCATGCAGAGTCTCAGAGAAATTCACTAAAGTATAATGTCCACATATGAGGACGCAGGGTCTTAAGAGGTTAATATATAAACAAAATCATATGGGAGATTCATATTTAAGATGCACTGTCTAAAAAATAAATATCTCAGAATCTTCCATTGAGTGTTTATAGGACCGATGGAAGACTGGGAGTGTTTGGATGATGTGTATGGAAAGGTTTCGTCAGGGTTCAAAAAAAGGGACTCAGTCCTGATGATCTCCTCTCTTACCGTCTCCAGATAATCTCTGAAAGCTGTGGATCTTTTGTTTGGCTCGGCTTAGCTGTTCCTCAAGAGACCGCAGTCTTCCTGATGATATTGGCCCATCCGACTGTCCTTCCGGAATCCTGCAAAACACACACGGTTTGTTAGCCAACTGCTTCCGAACTTAAAGCATTTCTACGAGGAAAGCAATCAGTCCGCCAACGCTGCGTAAACAAACGCAAAACTACAAGCTCCAAATGTTGATTCACTGGAGCCTGATTACCAATTGGCCATGAATAAAATAATCATAAATGTCTGCTGTGATGTTCAATAGCGTTTAGTGCGCTGCATAAATTTGCTGCTTACATTCGTCTAAAGCATAATTGCTAATTACAGTTTAACTGTTCGTTTCTATTCAGCTGATTTAGATGAAATCACCCCTTAACTAATGAGCCTTTGGGAAACTCTGCATGACACCAACAACTGCTCATTTAACATCGCATATTATCATTTTGGCCTTATTTTATAACTCAATGTTTACTGAATATTTCCATTTGTTTTCCATGCGATAGTAAACAGGTCAATATCCATCCAAGTGCTGACTTTATATTACATATTAATATGGTAAGTATGCATTAATATTAATACTGCTGCTGCATGCATATGCATGAGTGTCTATATGCAAAGGAACAAAGATTAGCGTGGAGAAATCAATAGAGCATGTTAGCACAATTTGCAAGAGCGGAGGAAGGAATACTAATTAATTCAAAAGATGCAAAAAGGCTTTAATTTTAAAGCAAATAACAAAAACAGCCATGAGTGCTGATGTGAAAGCCAAAGGTTGAAAAAAATGTATTCAGCAAGGATACATTAAATAGATCAAACGTGACCGTAGATACATTTATTTTGTTGCACAAGATTTCCAGTTTTAAATAAACAGTTTTTTAAACTTTCTATTAATCAAAGAACTCTAAAATAAGAAATATATCAAGATTTTCACAGAAATATTACCTGTTTCTAACATTGATGATAATCAGAAATGTTTCTTCAGCAGTAAATATGTTACTGTGGAATGATTTCTGAAGGATCTTTGATGGCAGGATTAAATGACATTTTAACATTGTTTTTACTGTATTTTTTGTGAGTGAAAGTGTGAAATACACAATATTTTGAAAGTATATATTCAGTTATTGACTCAGTTATCAAAAAAAAAAAAAGTTATGTGGCGTGAAATACAATCTGCTAGCAAAGCTATAATGATTCATTAGATTAAGGATTCTCGAGGCTGCAGCAATATTATCCCAAACAACCTTCCAATTAGATTCAGATTACAAAAGTTCCAGGTCTTTAATGCAATAAACATCCAATTAAGATTTAATAGGAACATTCTAATATTTGATAATATTACTTGGATGCCTCAGACTTCATGAAGGCAAATGGAGAGCCGTTTTGCTTTAAGTGAAGCACATAACTGTAAAGTAAAAGAAAAATGAATACCCTGGAAGATTAAATTGGCCTTTCAAGTCCTGAAATGCATGAATAGACCCACATTCTGAATTATTCTTCTCTAAATGCAGTTTGTAAAAGAAGTAGGTCGGCCCGCTGTAAGCAGCTTTGCGTCATGATAAAGAGTTATAGAATCCAGTTCATAAACACCTGCGGATACTAATGAGGTCATGTTAGTCATTTACATTATGACTGTAAACTAAGTATAGAGACATTTAAAGGGATAGTCCACCAAAAAAATAAATAAATAATACAAATAATAATTTACTCACCCACAAGCTTTTTTACACCTGTATGGATTTCTTCTGCTGAATGAAAATTCTTATTTTTAAGAATGTGTGTAATTGGACAGTTGATGGTCCTATTGACTTCCATAGTATTTTTGTCATACTACGGAAGTCAATGGGTGCCATCAACTCTTTGGTTATCAACATTCTTCAATGTATGAAGAATGTATGAAGTTCTTTATTCTGTCAAAGAAAAAAAAACACATTTTAAAGAATGCGGGTAACCGAACAGTTGATCACCATTGACTAACCATAGTTTTTTCCATACTAAATGGCCACCGTCAACTTTTCAGTTACCAACATACCTTCTTTTGTGTTCTACAGAAGAAACAAACTCACACAAGTCTGGAACTTGAGGGTGAGAAAATAGATGATGCAATATTCATTTTTGGGTGTACTATACCTTTAAATATTTAGGAAACCAGCAGAGAGGAATTTATACGGACTGCACAGCAAGAGCGGAAAAAGAGAGAGATATCGGGAAGCTTGTGGCCCTCAGGTGTTTGCAGTGAAGCTCTTTTCCCCTCGGCCCCTGAACGTTCATCTGGAGATTACACAAGGACCCTATCAGCCCCCCCGCCTGGTACCGACTGCTAGATACTCGAAACACACTTCAAAGAGCGCAGATGGTTCAGCAATATATGCAAATTGGAACTATATATATATATATATATATATATATATATATATATAAATATATGCGACTGAAAATGCCTGAGGACTATTGAATTTAAGCATAAAGGAAACATGTTATTAGAGTGCAGAAAAGCTCAGTTCAATTCTATCTAACGAGTGTGAGACACAAGCATCAGAGGGGCACAACTTCAGAACTGCTGATGGAGAGCAAATCGGAGTCTGATACAGGAGGGAACGGCGGCCAAATGACATTACACTGAGTGAATTACTGTCAGTCACCGCTGCATGCAGCGCTCCGAGAGGAAATTACAAGGGTCGCGAGATTAGTCAGAAGATGATGATGGAGGCCAAATCCTGAGGATCCCACAGATACGGCGATGAAAATGAGGGACAAAGATCTGAATACTGCGAAATGATTAGCGTATACGAACAGACCTCTAATCCTATGGTAAATGTGCTGTTACTTTTTTAAGCAATCAGACTGAAGGTTTTCACCTGCTGGATGATGAAATAGGTGGAAAAATCCCCCAGAACCCAAGCTATTTCTACACACCAGAATACCACAGAGACCTCTTTTCAATGGGACCAGTAAGAAATGCTCTGAATACCATAGTAACTGCATATCAACATGTTAAAATCATCCAGAACACCCTAGCAACTGTGTACCAATGAGTAACGACCATCCAGAACACCCTAGCGACTGCATAGCAACATTACAATCATTCAGAACACCCTAGTGTATATAATAATCCAGAACACCCTAGCAACTGTACATAGCAACATTACAACAATCTAGAATACACAAGAAACTACATAACCACCATACAGGACACCAAATCAACTGCACAGCAACAAGTTACAACCATTCAGAACACCCTAGCAACTGTATAGCAACAATGTTCAAGCATTCAGAACACACTAATAGCTGCATAGCAAGATCCAGAACACCCTAGCAATTATATAGCAAATTTATATCCATCCAATGCATCCTAGCAAATGAACAGCAACATATACAGTACCTATAACAAGCCATCTATAGCATCCTAGCAACCACACAATAATGTGTTAAAAGCACCATAACACCCTGGCAACCATATGACAATGCCCTGGCAATCATCTCAAATGTCGTGTCAACACAACACTAAATACGCTTTTCTGCTGATAGTCAAAGTCTGGCTGTGCATACTAAGTGCAGCAGACGATATTCTTAATCATAAAAGACCTTTTAGTGAAGTGAAGCTATTTCATTTTCTGTGTTTGTTGTGTGTGTTTTTGGCAAATGCCAATATGAAGAACGTCTGTGGCAGAATATTTTCCAGAGCTCGTGGCAATTTTAATTGCACATATAATGCTATTGACAGAAAGCACACATATCTTCAGCCTGCCTGAGGGCGATCGCTGAGTCTCTATAAAACAAATCAACATTATGATGTGTGGAGAAAGCTTCATAATAATGCACCACACACACACACACAGGCAGTTGTCAAAGACCATTCCATTTCACATCAGCAAAGGCTGCAAACATTTTATTGCTTTGAGCATCAATTCCCATGTTAATGTATGCAGTACATTTTTTACTATTATTTTATGATAGTAATATGTGCATGAACAAATTACATAAAACACTAAAGTGCCTTCTGGCATTTAAACAGTGCTTTGTTGAAGATATTTATTTAATAATTTTTTGGAGAAAGGAGAGGTTCTCAACAACATTTGTTGCTATAAGTATTTTTCTAAGGATTTCATGTTCAGTAATTTCACTTTAATGGCAACGAGTAGGTTCTTTTCATTGCCATTAAAGAGAAATAACTGAACATAAATATAGGAGCCTGAGAAAAATGCTCAATTTTAAAGAAGATTTCAGATGGCACTAAGAGGCTTTTGCATCTGAACTCTTCATAAAGAGTCAAAAGTATGAGCACTAGTCCTAGTGAATCTTGCCTTAGTAAACCCCACTAATAAATACAGCTGTTTTATAATCAATATTCCTCCAGTTCCATAGGCCAAGGATGCTGCTGGACCTATCAGAGATCTGGGATTGATATTGTGGACCTCCAGGTTTAGAGCGGATCAATGCAAGACTGAGACCTGATTGAGGCTAAAAGACACACAAGAGCTACGATGGACGATGTGTTTGGAATTTAAGAACAGAAGACATTGATCAGATCAAGATTTATATCTGAAATAAGCGGCCCTCCTTCAACCTGACAAAGACAAATGTCCTGAGTATCTCTATTCACTGCTTATGGGCCTTAGATTGACTTTTTGGATCCATAGAGGAGCTGTTTTTCAACTACATGCTCGTATGTTACAGTTTCAAGCAGGCTTCCCTAACAGCACTGCGCTGTAATCAACACTTTTCCCAATTGGTTAATCATGGCAGCTGTAATCTGTAATTATTTCCTTAGTCCTATATCACTGATGATCATTTTAAGAACATCACTTTCTCCAGGTCCTCTGCAACTACTTTTTCTCAAACGTATTGCACAATCCTCTGACCTTTGCTGTATAGCGTCTAAAGTCACCCAATGAAAGCATGACAGCACCAAATTACCCTCAGTCTTCTCTCCTCAGTATAAGCTCTTTAGAAATCGTGACTTTTTCCACCAGAACTTTAGAAAACCTCCCTCATGTCTCTCCAGAACATCCTGCAAAACTCTTCATGCTCCATCCCGTTGCAGTCAAGCTCTGAGTCACGCGTCACAAATCTGCTCAACATCTACTCTGCAAGAACTCTGTGTGCCTCGATAAAAATAGTTGTTGAGGGGAAAAGAAATTTGAGTTTAGTTTACAGTGAGATTGTAACATTTTTGTAACAAATTAAAATTAAAAATAAATATTAAAACATGCACTTATAAAAATAAATGTTATACTCTACCTGGTCTCATGGCATAAACGTACCTTGGTGCACTTTATAGCAAGACACTAAATATGTACCAACAAGTACATATTACTGCAGTTTCCAAAAGAAATGAACACTAGAGGCAGTGAAACTCACACATGAGTTTCGATTAATAAAGCGCAATTTCATGTCATGACTTCAAAACAATATTAATATGCCGGGAGATTTGAAAACTGATGCTTTTAAATGTTAGCATCACACATATCCAGCTTCATATCTATGTGTTTTCAGATGGTAGGTTTGTTCGGTAGCTCACGGAGTAAAGAGATGTAATTGAGAGACGAGGAGCTCCAGTTTGAATCCTGTGTAACTATAGTTCAACAAAATGGTTATCTTGTGTAAAAGGAAGTATTAGTATTAATATTAGAATTAATAAAGTATTATACCGACATTTATGCATTTAGAAGATTATGAACATGGGATTTTATGTTATGTTATACTATTAGAACGACTCACAGCCTTGACACCACAAACCAAACCATACTTGAAATATAATATTTACAGACAAATTAATCTATAATACACAATGCACCCTCATGCCAAACTCATTCGCTAAGTCTGTCAATTAAAAATTATAAAACTTGCATACATCAATATTTATTGAGAAAAAAAGCCCCCAGAAGAAGGTAATTCAACAACACAATTACAACAGACAAAAGCAGTGAATGTGATGCTGGGTCAGCTTAAAAATACTGTAGCTCAACTTCTGTGTTTTGTTCAATTCTGTCAAGCTGCTTTTACTCAGAAAACATGTCCTGTGTGAACGACTCTTTTCTAACACATAACAAAATAAACACAATGGATTACCTGCAACAAAAGCATCACTAGCCAGCATAAATCAAATGATCTCATCCTTATCTCAGCTGGTCTTTCTAGCATAGATGTCAAAGTTATATGAATAATTCAGTTTAAAATGAAAAGCCTGGTATTATTTTATCATCCTCAAGTTGTTCCATTTCTCCATGCTGTTATGTTTTTAGCTCTGGAACACAAAAAGAGAATTTTTGGCTGAACTATTCTTACTACAAATCCCTGAATATGCAGTTTTGCAAAAAAAAAAAAAAAAAAGTAAAAATTATACAAATTATATTCATGCATCATCTTTAATTCTATCAAATAGAAACTATAACCTATAACAAAAGCAGTCAAATGACAAAAGTTTTGGTTTTAATGGCAAAAAAGTACTCATAATTTACCCTACTTATCATTAACTTGAGTAAGTGGAAAATTAGAATCAGTAAATCGTTGTGGTTCAGTGGAAGAAAGGATTGTCTTTGTGGCAGTTTTTCTGCTGATTAAGGGAGAATATTTAAGACATCTTTGCCATACAAACACCATTAGTAATACAAAATGCACATATTTTGTAAGACATTGTGACATGCTTTAACAAAACAGATGCTAAATTTGGAATCAGCACCTCAAAAAAAGTCAGACATGCACAATCAGCAAATTAGATGCAAAGCAGTGTTATTTTACTGTACTGAGCTGGTTTACCGTAGTGACTGAGCCATGCGCCGCAGGTCTTCGTTCTGCTGTTTCAGTCTCTCCAGCTTGGTGAGGATCTTCGCCAGCTCACGGCTGGAGCGCGGCGCATGTTCGTTGTCTCTCACCAGATGTCCCCCGATATAAAAGAGCAACGTCCCCCAGGCCAGCAGGACCAGCGCTATCCAGCGCCAGGAGCCCGCCCATGGACGCATGCTGCCGCCAATCTCCGGTCACAACCGATGGACGCCGGGCATGTTGGGTCTGCCAGTTAAATAGAGCTCTTAAAGTGGGGCGTCCAAATGTGGAAGGTCAAAAGAAGCAGTTGTGTCTATGTAGGCACATCAATACACCGTGGATATTTATGCATCATGACTCGTCAAGAAGGCAGATCTTCCATTCTGTTTCTTAAGTGGATGATTGTGGCGTTTCTGGCTTTGTAAGATTTTTTGGCGTCTCATTGGCTTTGACGTCCTTTAGGGTCCAAAAGCTTGGTACTTTAAATGCATTACGACTCTAAAGAAAGAAAGAGAGAAAGATATTACAGTCAACTGGTTAGCAGCAGAGAAAAAAACAATGTCGACTTCAAGAAAAAAGTAGCTTATATAAAAATAAGAAAAGTATCTGTCGTTGATATCAAGGGTTACGTAGGTTGTGTAATTTGTATGACAAGTACTGCAAGCAAGAAATGCAACAAAACTAACTTGTCATTGCGACCCTGCAAGCAAAGTAGAACTGTGTTTAAATAATAAATGAAGTTGTCTACACTGCAAATGCATGACCCTGCAAAATGTGCAACAGAGCCAGAACATTTCTGCTTAAAATCAACGAAGCTGACTACACTGCAAGTGAGAAATGCAACACAAGTATGCAACTGTGAAACACTTCAAGTGAACACAACAAAACTGATGTTTGAATTAATGACATTACCAGCACTGCAAATCATATGCATACTGCAAGGGTGCAATGCAGCAAACCTACTGTAGAACATTGCCAGTGTGTGATCCTGAATCACTGCAAGTGAGAAATGCAACATTACTAAAGTGTTCCTGATAGAATTAACAAAGCTCTATACACTGCAAGCATGTGACGCTGCAAGAAAACACAGTTTAGATGTTGCAGTTGTAATTTAACTACACTGAAAGCTGAAGAACTTATATAATCAATGAAGCTTTTTATATTGCAATTGCATAACCATGCACCACTGCAAATGTGTCAGGCAGCAGATCTAGAAAATTCCTGTTACAATCAACAAAGCTGTCTATACTGAATGCACAAAGCATTGGAAGAAAACACAACTAGAATGTTTAAGTTATATTTAATCTCACTGCAGTGCAAGTGCATGTTATAGCAACACTGCAAGCACAGAGACAAAACGAGAATATTCCTTTTATAATCAATGAAGCTGTACAGTGCAAATGCATGACATTGCAAGTGTGCACTACCGAAGAACCAGAATGTTTCTGTTTGTAATCAACAACACTGACTAATCTCCAAGTGTTGTAATGTAACAAATAAAATGATCCTGCTATAATCAACAAAAGCTGTCTATGCTGCAGGTGTGTGTGAGCCTGTTACGCTGCAAGTTAGAAATGCAATAAAACTAAAATGCTCTGGTTAAAACGAACAAAGCCGAGTACACAGCAGACAAGCAATAAACACAGCTACAATGCTCCAGTTAAAATTAATTAAACTCAAACTGCATGCAGGCCATTGCAGCCCTGCAAGCAGTGTGACAGAACTAGAATATTCCTTTTATAATCAATGAAGTGGTCTAGACTGCATATGCATGGCACTGCAAGTGTGGAATTATTATATAAACATTTCAGCTCCACACATAAGGCCAAAAGGAGTATTAGCTCTTTGTTTACTTTTGTATGTATGTTCAGACACTACTTCAAGTCTAAGCCATCTGCAGCATGTCAATAAAAATGAACTGAAAACATCCAAATAAACCTAAAACACACACACACAAAAAACGCAGTTCCTCACACCCCTGCCTCAGCACCCACAAGGGCTGATCAAAATGACAATCTCACAACAGTACAATCTCATGACAGATGTGAGGAGACTCTTAAAACGCCTGGAAATCTGTCCTGCCCTCATCTTCACGTCTGAACTCTTTCATTCTCACTGATTCAGACCCTGACAGCTAAATCCCCCTTGTCCCCTCAGACATGTCCCGCAGATGTTGACACATGTTTTGTGACCGTCTGCCATGCTGTCAAACTAACGTGATGAGCCCACCGGAATGACCCTAGAAAACCCAGCGTCATCAGTTTCCCTCCAGGAATGAGTGAGACATTGTGTCTGCGCTGCAAGCAAGTGACACGCTGACAGCTATTTGCTGCGATATTAGTGTCGGCAACCACAGGCGATGCAATGCTGCTGAGGAGAGTTTAGCTTTATGCAAATTAACAGCGAGTAATGTGGCGGCAACCAGTGGGAATAAGAGCATAAACAAATCTGTTCGATATGCAACATAACTAGAACACTCTCATTATAATGAATATAGCTGTCTTCTCGGCAACACTGCAAACCAATAACACAACAAAACTAGAACGGTCTCTTTATAATCAATGAAGATAATAAAGATATCATGTTGCTTTTTTTATTAGAACATTCCGGTTTTAAATGAACAAAGCTGACTATACTGTAAATGAGAAATGCAACTAAACTGAAAAGAAAAAAAAAAGGGTCTACACTGAAAGCATGAAACAATGCAAAGAAACGTCTCGGGTTACTTGACTGTAACCCTGTTCCCTGAAAAAGCGGGAATGAGATGCTGCGTGAAAACGCTAATGAGAACACTCTTTGTTCGACTGGTTGTTGAAGCATGTGTGTCAAACACGCCAAAGTTTGGCTTATGTAACCTCGGTCAGGTGACGTCATTTGATTAGGTGCACCTGCAGGT
>JAUCMR010000052.1:18935833-18952944 GCA_032357425.1 Enteromius argenteus | reverse complement strand
AGTTTCTTTCATGGTACCTAAAACCCAGGATTGGTGCAAACTAATCCTAAACTTACCTGGCTAGCCAGCTAATCCGGATTCATGGTACAGGCCCCAGTTTACATATGTTTTAATTATCAAAATTAAACATGGGTTTACTACAAATAAAAAACATATTAGTTAAACTAAAGTAACCACACATTAACTCACGAGAGAGAGAGAGAGAGCGAGAGAGAGATGACAAAAACTAAAGTATTAAAAATATATTAAAAATGATGTTTATCAATAAAACAAATATTAAATAAAATACTAAATGAAAATTTGAAAATAAAACGTTGCTGTGGCAAGTAACAAAATAATAGTTCATCTGAATTAAGTATATTAATATTAAAGTAAAACTGAACAAAAAGTTTAACATTTAAAAAAATTATAATAAAAATAATTAAATGACAAAAGCATACAATTACTAAAAAAGAATTAAAATGTTTATTTAAAAACAATTAAAATAATATAGAAAATAAAATGCTAATTAAAATTATTTACATAAATTATAATAATAATAATAATAATATGTAGATTGTATGTAATTATTTTTAAATTATATTTATCAAGTATTTTTTAAATTGTATTTGTTAAAAAAAAAAAATTCTTTAGTGGAAACGGAATTATTGAATTGCATAATGTTTTTTTTTTTCTTCTAACCTAATTTGAGAAGAAACATCTGTGCTAAAGTTGAAACTTCAATAAACTAAGCATTAAGTCTCCTGAGCCACAAGAGAGCAATATCTGAGCCATTAAATTTTCCTCTGGGGAAAATGAGTTAAAAAAAAAAATGATTTCAGACAGAGAGAGAGAGAAGGGTGACAGAAGAGAGGCGAGGGTGTAGAAAACAGGAAAGATGGATGAAGAAGTACAGTCAAATGGACAGAAAGTACACAGATAATAACACCACAAACTCTTTCTCTCAATGATCATGACAGCATCTGCAGACACCCTCTGACCAGAGGAGAATAAGAAGTGAGAACACATTTCACACCGCGCATCTGTCTCTCTGTCATAATGCTAAAATATTATGAATAAATCCTTCAACCATTTGTTGTGCCTCGTTTTCTGGAAGCTTTGGGTTCATCCTGAAAGCGAAGACACACAAAGAACATTAGCACAGCATGAACTGAAGCCACATCAGCAAACTACTGCATCTCACGCAGGGGGCTTTGGCTTGAGCCGCATGCACTACATCATCTGAGTCAGTGCATACAGGAAAATGTGCATGAATTGCATTGAATATTGCAATTTTGAGATCAGCGTGATAGCATGCTATTCCAAGCCAATAATCAGGGATTTCTGAACTTCATTATGCATATGCACATACACTAAATTATGGGATTACTACCCAAATCGCACCTCTATATAAATAGTTTTATTAAATAATCTTGAAGGAAAATCCCCGATGGTATTGTTTGTTTATCCCAAACAGAAGTCCTGGACAGACCAGCTTAATAAATGCATGAAGTCAATATCAGCGCTGCGTTGGCTGTTTCGCTTTGCCCTAAATATTTCATGTTCATAACCAAACCAATCTCCCCCATCTCAAAAGATCCATCAAACTACTTTTCATGGAGTGCCGCTGTGCATTTGTTATTCAAATTAATTACAGACAACAGGAGATATGCTCTATATTCATTCATCAGCTGAAGTCTTGAGGTGACCTGGGTAAACATAATATTTATTTATTGTATTATTTAAAAATTAAAATAGTATTATACTATATCATACTAATCATGGGGAGAGACAATACTTATTGTAAAAATAAATGAATAAATAAATAATAACAATATATTTAAAATGATATTATATTATATTATTAGCCATGAGTTGACATTAGAAAATAAAATGATGTATTATCATTAATTACCTGAATTAACTAAAGAGAGTAAATGACAGTGGAAACTGGAAACCTAAAACCTAATCTTACAAAAATAGCAGCAATTTATTAAATTAAATGTTTAAATTATTTATGATTTTTTAAAATTCAGTGTATATAATTAAACATGTTTTTATTTTGGGGTGCATTGTAAATTGCAAACGTGCAAATGCACAGTTTTGGTCGTGGCAATGAAAGCAGACTAAATTGAATTGAAATGGAGAGAGTGGAAAAAAGGGAAAGAGAAAGAGATGGAGATGTGGGGAGAGAGAGAGAAAAAAAAGAAAAGTGTGTGTGTGTGAGAGAGCGAGTGAGAGAGAGCGCAAGCATTCGGGAACGAGGTGAATTGCATCGTGATTTCATCTGAGCGCAGCTGGGAGACACACTGGAATCCAAACAGGCTTTTTTTCTATTTGCAAACGTTTGTTTCTGAGGCTTTTCCTCTCGCCGTCGTCCTCGTGCAGAGCTTCAGTGTTTTCTGTCTCCCCACATTAGTTGGATTTTAATACTGTGAAGCCTCATGGAATCAGACGCCGGGCGGGTTTGGTCTCCTGCTGGATTAAAAGCATCGTTCAGTCAGATGAGAGACGCGGACAGACACTGAGAGCTGAGGTGAGATGACCAATGACACCACTCATCTGTGCATATAAGCTCTCAGCCTTCATTAAATCACTCCACGGGTCAATACTTAGTACTTGTGCTTCGCATGTCATGGGAACTAACTAAAAGTAAGAGTATCCGGCAGTGGCTCTTAACTGGTTTTGTTTCAGGACCAAAAGAGTGTGGTCACTTCAAAATTTTACACCTTTCCCACATTTTTGCATGATTTTTAGTGAAAATGCATGCTAAAATGTGCATACTTTCTCAACGACTAAAACACATAAGATATGTATTTTTTAAATGACACATGAAAATGCATGTAAAAATATGCAGATTTTTGCATGAATTTGGTGAAAGAACAACGTTTTTTTAAAAACGAACAAAAATGCATGGTTTTTAAAAGTAAACATGAAAATGCATGCAAAGATATTAAAATAGCATGCACTATATGAAAGAACAACAGTTTTAAAAAAATACATACAGCAGATGGTTTTTAAAAATAAACATGAAAATCATGTAAAGGTATTAAAATAGCATGCATTTTATGAAAGAACAAAAACAAACAAAAAAAGGTTTGTAAAAATAATCATCAAAATGCATGCAAAAGTACTAAAATAGCACAAAACAGCATTAATTTAACACACATGCACAAGTATAACAAGATACGCCAGAAATTATATTAATATTTACCATTATACTATACCAGATGAATTTGCACTAAAATATAGTTCAATTGCTTTTGATGTCAACAGTAGATTATTTTTTGTCCTAACGATGCATCATTTATGAAGCAAGTTGCATTTCATTTTTTTTTTTTTTTTGCATTTGGATGGTTTTTCCCTGCTCTTCATAACCCATCAGATCAAACTCAGACCTGCGACCCACCAGTTAAGACCCAGCGCTCTTTTCCTGGTGTTTTGTGGTGTGTGTGGTCATTTCTGTGTGTAGCTGCTGCGGTGGTTTGTTGCTGCTGGCTTCTGAAGTTTATTACACACATACGCAGCAGTGGCCCTGGAAGCCTCTCCGAGTACTTTATGATATTACGCAGCACAGTGTTTTGATTTATGAATCCTCAGTGCCGTGGAAAGCACTGAGCCGCTGCTTCTCTGGGGAATGACCCTGATCACCAACACGCCTTGTAAGTGCTACAAAGTTGCTTCAAATAGGATCTGTGATGGGTTTGTTACTTCTGAGGTCTACGAGACCGGGAGAACAAAGGGGAAAGACCTTCTCTAGTTTATTCAGCGTAAGCATGCTGACAGGAGAAGTGTTTTCTTGTTTTCTCTTGGCAGGATCTCATCTGCACTTCCGCTCTGTAATGAATGGCTTTGGCTATTCCAGTAATTCCTATCCAATACCATACAGTGAAATTCTAGAGAGTGCTGTGCTTTCGGCTTCACTGCAGTAGTTCTTTTTATTTGGGTATGTGGGAATGAGCTTGATTATCCTGCACAAACCCAGACATAAAGACCCACTGATGAAGTGGATCTCTAGATCACCCAGCAACGGTCTGACCGTACTGATGCTCTGGAGTTGTGGCTAAACATCTCATATATATATAGTGCTACAAATGTATTAAGAGCCAGAGTAAGGTTTGTCAGATCTCAAAAGAGTCAGTAACAGCAACAGTGGAAAAGTACATAAAAATAATGCCTAAAGCTGTTATCAAGAGCCAAAAGAGGCCATACAAAATAAAAATAAAATATTTAGGTTATTATTATTATGTGTGCATGCACTCTTAAAAATAAAAGTGCTTCACAATGCCATAGAAGCATTTGTCTAACTGGTTATATAAGGAATCTTTAACATCCGTTCTTCAGATTCTAAAAAGAAAGAGATGGTTCTTTAAAGATCCATTGACTAAACGGTCCTTTGTGGAACCAAAAATATGATACAGATATTTTCCCTCACCATTGCAACGTGCTGCTTTTGCAAGGTTTTTCATGAAAGTTTTTGCTTTTATCTTCCTTACATTTTACGCCTGGAAGAAGATATCGCAAGTTCATCAAGTTCATTGGAACTATCCATCCTTGATCACTTTCTGTCAGCTTTGATGAAACTCCTGTCAGCTCGCGCATCAAGTAGCCTTGTCACCTGTCCTGAATACAGCACTCCCGATCGGCTATAACGGACAAAAGTTAATGTAATACATGGAATTAATTTTTATTTTATTTATTTAGAAAAACATACATACTTGCGCACATTTTTATCTGGTATGATAAGGCACATAAATTACAATGGAAATACCAACCTAGGCTCATTGGAAATACGTGCCTCTTCATACATTTCTGCAAAACAGAAAAAAACTTACCTATACATATGAATCGCTGTAGTTTCCAGTTAAAATGGCACTAGAGGCAGTAAAACTAATATTCCTTTTCACACAAAAATATGATTTACAGGTACATTTTTGATTAATAATTGCTAATTTTCACACAATTAGTTGCAGAATATTTTATTATGATTTCAAAATATTTTTAACATCCTTCACGATCTGAAAACTGATAATGTTGAACGTTGTCATCACATGTAGGCTACAGCTTCATATGTATGAGTTTTCTAGTTCAGTAAGTTTACTCTGTAGCTCACGTGATACGGTGTTGCACTTAGGTGCTGAAAAGCACAGGTTTGAATCCTGTACAAAACGGTTCAACAAGACCGCTCAAATCAGCGTAAGGAAGTTAAAATAGCATGGCTGCAACAGTGAGTGTTTTTACATTATTTTTGCATTTGTTAACACTATCGGGTAGGTTTAGGTTCGGGTTTGGTTTAGGGGATATTTACAACATGATAGAGCATTAATCTTTAGCGACACTCACTGGAGATTTGAATTCTGAATGGCCACAAAACGTACCTCAGGCAGCATTATGAAAACACATAATACAAACGTGCCACGGTTACATGTTAATCGTGTTTTAGCGCCACTCTCTGGACATTTCACTGAAATGTGCAGTGAGGTACATAATTACGGGGTTGCAGAAATGTATGTAGAAGCATGTATTTCCAATGAGCCTGGTTTGGGAAATACTAAATAAATCCTTTCAAGTCATGTGACTACACAATTAGCTCACACGATTGACTACAAACTCCAAGCCACAAGTTATTTATTACATCCAATAAAAGATCTGCAGTGCTTCTCCCAGGGAACACAGCTTTCATTTCCATTTGTATTTTGCACCTATTTCCTCAGAATGGATGATTTTGTTCTTTTAAACTCATGGAATACTGCTATATTCAAAAATATTTTTCGTATTAAAAATTGCAACTCACCCGATTAATCCCTAAAGTGGTTCAGGTCTATTTTTTTCTTCTGCCAGTTTTTTTCTGAAACCAGAGTCAGTAAATCACTTTTATATAGAGCTCAAGACAGGACATTGAAAAGAACGACTCTCGTCAAGCGGTTGTTACGAAGTTGAAAGCACACAATTCTGCAGCATGTCATTACGTCCAATTGTGGCTGGCGAGCAAACGGCGCTGTGATCCGTCCCACATTACCACAGACTCACTCAGTTCAGTCCAAGCTGGTTTAGCTGGTATGTCATTAGTTCTCCTGGAACGGCTTTTTTTCCTGCCAAAAAATGTTATAAAATCAGCTGTAGAAAAATCAGACAGAGCCTCATCTCTGACTGCTACTGAAATTAAAAAACTCAAATGGAAGTGAAATAAACTGCAAGATCTCACAGAGATCGCTTTGTTTCCGAAATATTCTGCATTTTATTTGGGATTGCGTGATAATGAGGCAGTTTTGCACATAAAATAAGACAATTTTTCCCCCGAGGACGAATTGTGCCTTTTCCAGCTTCTCCAAATTTAAAGGAAATAAACTGTAGAAATTGCCACACAAGAGATGATTTTCTTGCAGCTCGGTTTAAATAGGTTTCGGCTGCGTTCTCGTAAGTGTTTCCTCTCTTTATGGAGTCTGATGTGTGTGACAGATACATTCTGAATGTCTTTTATCAGCATTATTGACACTGGCGAGTCCCACTGGTGGTTTATCTCCAGGCCGATAATTGAATGACTCTATTATGTGTTTGTTTATGGGCCGCTCGCAGAGGAAAAGGCTTTTGTGTGTTCTGATATGACACCCTGTGATAATGCTGCTTTAATGGCAATGAATTCATCTCTAATCTAAGCTAAGAAACTGATGTGGCACAACGATGCACAAATGCACAATGCACATGAACACAGTTCAGACAAAAGCTATATGGGGAATGTTTTATTTTTCCCAAATTCTTTTTTTTGTTTCTCCTCCAAAATTCTTTTTAGTTAATAAATAAAATGTCAGTAATAAAAAAAATACAATTAAAATGTAACTTTTAATTGAAATCACGAAGCTTACACAATTTAGCAACGATCTATTAATGTTAAATTTTTCCTTTTAATTTTATTTTAATTATTAAATAAAATTTCAGTAATCAAAAAAACGTGTAATTGAAATTGAACATCTCATTTAAATCATAAAGCTTGGATAATTCAGCAACAATTTATTTAATTTTTTCCCCCAAATTCCATTTTTTCTCCATTCTTTTTTTAAGACTTTTTTTTTTCTTTTTTCTTTTTTTACCCAATTTTAGTGATTAAATAAAATGTCAATAATCAACATATCTAATTAATTGAAATCATGAAACGTATACAATTCAACAATTTATTATAATTTCAATATAAAAAATTAGGGCACTATTGAATGTATTCACAGATGCTAGCATATCTCAGTTTGATTTATGTTTACTGGCCTACTTTTGATTTATTCATAATTTCATTAATTCCATGATATTCTGGGTTATACAGTAAATTCTGTTTTTATGAATGGATTCCGCCATTCTGTCTGAGTTTTGTAGGAATCACAGGGCACAACGTGTAACATAATACACAAGATGTCATGCTGTTAATGCAGCCGGCTCAGAAAGTGAGGTTTGAAAGTGTTTTTCTTCAAGAGCAAAAGGCAGAAGATTTGTGGAGGCACAGAGGAGCTCATTTTATCTGATGGTAGCAGACAGAAACCATCCCTAGTGCTGTTTTACAGCCATGAACCGAAAATAGGTCACAACCCAGCAGTCACAGGAGGTTTGTGACCCATTTTAACAGCGGACAGCAGGGAAAAAACTGTGCTAAATGAAAACACAACCATAGTTAGGATAGTAAAATAAATAACAAATAAAGCTCATCAGGTTTGAAAGGGAAGGAAAATAACTGCTCATATGTCAAAAAGGCTGGAAGTCCCATCAAACATAGATATCAACAGGTGGTGCTTTGTCTCCATCCTAAACCAAATCATACAAGGTATAAATAAATTTAAGAAAAATAAATAGATAGATAAGATAAGATAAATAAATAAAAACAACCAGATGTGTATCTTAAATCACAAAAAAAGCTAATAAATAAAAAAACAATTAATTAAGTAATACAAACAAAACAAATAAATGAAAAAAAGAAAAAAAAGAGAAAATAAATAAAAAATAAAATAAAAAAAAGAAATAAAAAAGAAATAAAAAATAGAAAATAATACAATAACTGAAAAATAAATAATACAATAAATTATTGCTGTCTAATGAACTGCGATAAATTACTTCCAAAATAAAAGTTTGTGTATGTAATATATATATATATATATATAAGCTGTGTATATTTATTATGTATACATATACAGCATGTATATACAGTATATATATATATATATATATATATACACACACACACACACACAGAAAGTATATATTTTTCAAATATTTATATGTACAGTATATACATATTCTTATATTTTTGATTATATATATATATATATATATATAAACAAAATATATTTTTCTTACATCAATATGTTTGTATTTTTATATATACATAGTAAATATACACATACACATATATTATGCAAACAAAGCCTTATATTGGATGCAATTAATCACAATTAATTGTTTGACAGCACTACAAAAGTAAATGAAGAAATGAATGAACACACAAACAAACTAAATGTGACAATTTATTCATTTAGAAAATTGTCTTTTTAATAATTTTGAATGATTTTGATTCAACGTATTGTTAGTGAACATAAATGGTTTGATTTTAAGTTTAAGGTTATGTTTGATTTTGATGTTTCTGTGCTGGTTTCCACATGATGTGCAACACAAAACATGAGTCCTGAACCAAAGTCAGTGACTGCAGTGAATCAGCTGCTGGCTGATGTGGAGACATGTGCAGAATCGCTCATAATGGATTCCAATCTGGCAACATCCTTGTGTCTGCCAATGCCTGCGGAGAGTCCAGCGTGAGGTCGCTAAAGCAACAGCCTCTTGATTAGCTGCTCAAACAAGCTGGGAACCAGCAGGACCGGGAGTCTGATCCATACAGCTCAATGAGTCCTCTCGCTTCCTCAAACAATGCAGCTGCACTCGTTCAATCAATCTTACACCACGAATAATCATCACAATATATCAATGCACAACTGAAAGATACCTGGAGTTACTTTAGTTAGCAAAACAACTCACAATTCTGGCCATGAGAGACACAAGCAATATGATAAATGATGCCAATGTTCAATAAATTAAAATGATCAATCTTCTGCCAGGTGATATGGTTCATTAGTTTTACTGTAGACTGTTTATTGTTTGAAACACAATGCAGTAAATTAATGTGTGATCATATACACAGGCTCGTCCAGTCAGAATTCAGAGTTTTACAAGTAAGAGAGAAAATACAGCCGCTCATTAAAACACAATAAAGCACAAAGCTGGAAACACGACACAAAGCGAATATGCTAGTTATTATTACTGCTTGACAAATACATCATAAATGGATGCAATTTAAACTTTAATTAATATTTGAATGTTATTATGTGTGAACAGAGATTGGACTGATACAACTATCACTGCTGCATTGGTAGAGCTGGGAAACTGATATATATATATATATATATATATATGTACACACACACATACAAGTTCTGTATACATATATATATCAAACATCACACATTCATATATATATATATATATATATATATATATTAATATAATGATAAATATTGATATCAGCTGATACAGGAAGAAAATACTATGATATCTTTGGCCGTATCATCCTAGGACATCCTTGCATTGTTTATCATTAAATGCAATTTCTGACCGCAGATTGGCACGTTTGACCAATCACAATCAAGCATTCCAAAGAGCCATAACTGATGCCCTTGAGCAGAATCTGAGTCTGTGAGTCTCTCTCAAGCTAAAGCAGCAAGACGCTCTAATTCAGGTGAGAATAGAGTTAGTAGAGCATGCAGATCAGCGTGTCATCCACACGTAAATCCAGCACATCTGATCTGGAGCAGCAGAGCAGGATGTCCTCCAGGGCTGCTGGCTCTTCTGCAGGTGCTAACAGAGCAAAACAGACACTGCAGAACCCCACGGAGAGGATGGCACCTGTTCTCTGAGAGTCGAGACAGGGTTCCAGTCGGTGAGAAGGTTCTACAGCGACCCAAATCTGCATTAAAAGATTAGAAGCAGCCCTGCTGGCAGAGCACGATAACTGCTGCTCGCTGCATCCGTCACAGTGCCTGCCAATCCTGCACCTGCTCTAAACCTGCTTCCACAGAAGCACCCCAGCCATTACCAGGTCACGACATAACCACTGCCTGACCCGCTCAATTAGACTGATCTTCCTCTCAATACAACAGTAAATAACTCCACAGCAATCTGGTTTTGTTGCATGTCCATATGAGTCGTGAGAGAGCGGTGTGATGTGGGTGAGGCTAGAGACTTGAAGGCTGCGGGTTCAAATCCCATAACACTGCATTTAACCTTGAGTTACTTCAGAAGAACAGCTCACACATAGCCCATAAGCTTGATAAAAACAAAGGTTTATTTATTGTATACCTTTTAAATTCACTTTGAAAGAAGAACAGCAGCAGTATGGTGTAATATTTATTTCTTTGCTACCTTTCCTTTCATTCTGTTCATGGATTTGGAAAACTTGCATCTGATGTTTCTCTATGTCGTTTTTTCAGAACTCTGGGTCGCTGACACAAGCTTTGTTGCAATGTCTTTGTAGGAATTAATTGCTTTCGCTGAATGTTTAAAGTTTCTCCGCAAGCAATCATACAGGTGTGGATATATCTGTGGCAGCTCAGCTATGTGACTTGGAGATGTTGCTCTCTTGCCTGACCTCGGCTGAATGAGAAACAATCAAGGGAAAAAAAAAACCTGCTTCAAAGACAGTGGAGTTTCAGAACACACCCACTGATTACATAACCGCCTCAGACAAATGGTAGCTCAAAGGTGTTAGGAGCTAAAATTAACTCCCCAAAAAGTCTGCTTTCGTGAGCCGATTCAAACTACCAAATCAAGCTCAAAACAACATTTTTGTCTGATTTAGTTAAAAATTACATCATTTCAGTTCATTCTTCGACTTTGTTTGAAGTATATCAAGGTCTTTACACCCTAACAACAACCCATGCCATCTAACCAACCCTGCCCTGACCTAAAACACTTCTGTGAGAATGCAGTTATATCTGCTCCCTTGTCTGACCTTGGCTGAATAAAAAAACCTGCCTCAAAGAAAGTATCTATCAACCACCCACAACACCATGAGTTAACAACAGCTCAAAAATGTCATAATCACCCAACTGCCAACCCTAAAACCAAACAAAGACACTCAAACAATCACCCACAACGCCCTACCCTAAAAATCAACCACAACGCCCTAAAACACACAATGTTCTAACAACCACCCACAATGCCCTAAAACTCATATAGAACACCGTAAAAACCACCCACAACATCCTGACAATCTCTAAAACTCACCTTTAACAACCACCCACAATGATTTATCAACCAACCACAACACCATAACACACACAATGACCTAAAAACCACCCAAAGTTCTCTAAAAATCGCGCAGAACACCCTAACAAACCACAACACTCTAAAAAACACGCAACACTCTAACAACCACCCACAACACCCTGAAAACCACCCATATTGTTCCATAAATCACCCACCTCCCCAAAAAAACAAACCAATGCCCTAAGAACCACCCACAATGCCCTTAAAACCACCCATAACCCCATACACTAACAACATCCCACAATGCCCTTACACCAAACACCCTACATTAAAAAATCTACAACAATGCCAAAAAAACAACAGCCTACAACACCCTAAAAATCACCCACAGTGCTCTACCCTAAAAACACCCACAACTACCTACCATTCACAACATCCTACCCTAAAACCACCCACAACACCCTAAAAACTGCCTTCAATGCTCTAAAAACCATTCACAATGCCCTAAAAACTATCCAAAATGCCCTAACAACAATCTCTGCAATCATGCTAAAAACCACCCACAACACCCTAAAAACCACCCACTATGAAATGGTGACACCCTAAAAACAAACCATAATGCCCTAACAACCAGCCACAACAGCCTAAAAACCACCTTCAATACCCTAAAAACCACCCAAAATGTCCTAAAAACCATCTCAACCAACTGCAATCTTCTAAAAATCACCTACATCATGTTAAAAAACCACCCATAACACACTAAAAAAAAAAATTCACAATGCCCCAACCGAGATCCACGATGCTCCAAAAACCCACCCCCATATCAACTGCCCACAATTTCCTTAAAAAAGCACCAACACCACCCTAAAAACAATCAACAATGCTCCAAACCCATGGTTTCAAAGCATCTCAGCAACCCTAACAAAAACCAACAACACCCTAATCGTTAACAACCACCCACGACACCCTAGTATCACCCGCCCACAGCACCCAAAAAAGCACCTACTAAACTTATATATAGCATACTTAGCATTTTAATTTGAGGACAGTGGCAAAGAAACTCAATAATCAGTCAGGAAACTACACGGAAAAAACAAGAATAAATAAACAGGTCGCATTAATTCAAGAAGCCAAAGCGGAGCAAGATAATAGAGCAGAATGAAATCACATCAGTCCTGCTGCTGGCTCTGAGATAATGCCGCTCGCTGGCAGCGGTCAGATGGGCTACAGAGCTCTCCCCCACTGTATTGACCCGCCGCATGAAGAGCTATGGCCAGGCCGGCAGGGAAAATATCCCACTCCAATAAGGCTGTTTTCTGCTTTTGTGTGTGTGTTCGTTGTATAATGAACGTGCTTAATTACTGTGTGTATGCGATCTGAAGTTCACCTTGCTGTGGCCTGTAACGGCTGTGTGAAGGTTGGTTTGTGCTCGTGATTTGTGCTGTACTGCTCAAAATCAAAATACATTTTTCTTCATCACAGATGCTTGGGCTAAATTTTCTATATTTAGAGGTGTTTGTTAAGTCAAGCATTACAGCTGATTATATTTAGAGTTAATGATTTGAGCAAACCACTGAGCATTAAGATTTAGAGAGTAAAAATCCTCCAGAAGCATTTGTGCTACAGACATGTGTGATCAATTAAATATTCAAATAAATCATTGTAAATGCTGTAAGTCTGTCACATTATAATGCAAAGAATTAAAAATACACTACCAAAAGTTTTAAAACAGTAATATTTTTTATATTTTTGAAAGATGTTTCTTATGTTCATCATTTTTTCATCAAAAATACATGAAAAAAGTAATATTGTGATATATTTTTTCACATTTAAAATAATGGGTTTCTACTAATATATTTTAAAATATAATTTATTTTTGTAATGTGCAGCTGAATTTCCATCAGTCATTACTCCTAAACTATAAAGTGTCCGAAATCATTCTAATATGCTGATTTATTGTTAGAATTATCAATGTTGGCAAAGTTGTGATGGCAAATATTTTTTTGGAAACTGCGATAAATTTTTTTCAGGATTCTTCGATGAATGAAAAGTTATAAAGAGCAGCATTTTTGAAAAATATAAAACTTTTCTAACAATATAAATCTTTGCCATCACTTCTTATCAATTTAACAAATCCTAGCTGAATAAAAGTTTAATTTCTTTCAAATAAAAAACAAGAAAAATGTACTGACCCCAAACTTTGAATGGTAGTTTATACTGTTAAAAACTATTTCTATTTAAAATAAATGTTCTTCTTTTTAAATCTTTATTCATTCAAGAATCCTAAAAAATATCAGCAGCACAATAGTTTCTAGCACTGATAATAAATTAGTATATTAGAATGATTTCTGAAGGTTAATGTGACACTGAAGACTGGAGTAATAATGCTGAAAATTCAGGAATAAAATAGATTATATATGTATATTAAAATAGAAAATTGTTATTTTACATCACAATAATATTTCACAATATTTTTCCCTGCATTTTTGATCAAATAAATGCAGCCTTAATGAGCATAAGAAACATCTTTAAAAAATATAAAAAAAATTTACTGTTTCCAAACTTTTTACTGGTAGTATATATGCAATAGTATTTTGAAGTAAAATCATGGGAAAATAAGCATGCATAATACAGATAAAATCATCAAATACTGCTCAGTGTATTTGTTGTTATTGTTAAAACTAAATATCATTTTCAGTAATTAAAATTAAGCTTAAATAATAATACTATTAAATATTAGATAGAAAACCAGTCGTGTTTGAAAGGAAAATTTGCAGTGTTTACAAACTAAAATGAATAGGTTTAAATTAAAATACCAAAGTTACTGAAAAAACTGAAAAAAAAACAAAAACAAATGAGGGTTAAATAGAAGTATTACAATTATAATGATAATTTTATTGTCATTTTTGTTTTATTTTATATTAAAATAAAATAAAGAAATTACTAAAAATAAAATGAAGACTAAAAATATCAAAATAAAAGCTATTTTCAAATATATTTTAAAAACCACAGACATCATACAATAAATAATATGCAAACACATGTGCAAGACTTTAGACAGTGAAAAGAAATCTCCTTCTCTCTTTCATTCTGGAGTTCTGCCCATTTTTCCTTCCTTCAGTCTCTTTCGCTCTCAAATGAAGCCCAATCCCAACCAACATAACGACTTCTATTTCAATCAATATCAGACTGTGATCAATGGGAGGTGAAATGTCCACCGAGTCTCTGATGAAAGCCCAATGCAGTCAGTCCAGCCATTTCACTTTTCTGTAAGCTTTACATATTCCAAAAATAAAGACAGTAATGAACTTAAAACACTCGGATCAGAAGCAAATTACACTTACTATTTTTGTAGTATGCAGTATACTGTATGTGTGTGTGTGTGTGTCTAATGTCAGTATAGTATAATATAGTATAGATAGTTTATCTAAGATTTACAGTGTCTCTCAGTCGCTTTGGGGCATTTTTCAGATCAGAAATGAAATTTTAAAAACTTGTTCAACCTCCACTTCATTGTCACTTGTGCTCATCATAAAACCTGTTTCTCTTTCTTTTGAACAAGTTGTGGTTGCTTTGTTACATTCAAGCAACTGATTCTGTGCATTTGTCTGTGGTTTCCTATATTTTCAGTTGTTAATATAATGTTGCTCAAAATGTATAGTTCTCTGTGCTGTAGTCTTACCCTCATTAGTAATAGTCATCAGTTCATCGTATCGAGTCAATAAATGCAGAATGGTTGATCTAGGAAGAAGAGGAGTAAGGATGATTGGTGGAAGGGTACAGAGACAAAACAGAGGAAGAGGTAGAAAAGGTTAACATGCTAATAAGTATGCACGGTATATGCAATATACAGTGTTTATTCTGCAGTCTGACAAAATTATCTGCGTCAGAAGTTACATCTATTCATTGAGCAGATACTTTTATTCACAGCAATTCTGCAACTTTTGAGTAAGAAGAACTTTGCGAAACAAAATGTCAATTTCTCATATGCCAGAGACAAACACTCCAAAGAACAGACTTTCTGAAAGAGCCAAAGAGTCAGCTCAAGTCAAGCTGCTATTGGTGACTCTATTTCACCATCAAAAATATCACAGACGCTAGCTTTAATCTGATGTTGAGCACACAGAGAGACGCTCCTCAGGAAGTGCTAGTGGTGATGTACTGGAGCTCTGGGTTTCCTGAAGGCGCACAGTAATTAGTCGTGTGATGTGAAATCAATCAGCTCAAGTGGTGAGAGCAGCAGATCACACACACACACACACACATACACACTAATGGACAGCAGTCCATTGTACTACTGTACATAGACAGCTGATTTTTTAGGGAGTGCCCTTACTGAAATCAAACCTCATATCAAGAACTGATTTTGAGTGCTTTACAAAGACTCGGATCCACACATCCAGTGCTCTGCTGTGTCATTTTAGTACCACTGAGATATTATTACACACTCTAAAAAATGGTGGCTGAAAAACAACACTATCTTATTTTTGATGGTGAAATAGTCTGCCTGTATGTTTAACTTCAGATTAAAGCTAGAGTCTGTGATATTTTTGATGGCGAAATAGTCATCTATAGCAGCTTGACTTGAGCTTACTCTTTGGCTCTTTCAGAAAGTCTGTTCTTTTGAGCGTTTGTCTCTGGCATATGTAGAAATTTGTCATTTTGTATCGCAAAGTTCTTCTTACTCAAAGTTTGCTGACTTGCTGTGGATACAAGTATCTGCTCAATGAATAAATGTGTGAAATCCATATTTTACCCAACACTAGGTTGTATTTATGCCAGCATTTTTAGAGTGTAGTCTTCTAAACATTTAGAATTTAGAATTTTTTTTTTACTTTACAATTTAGTTACATTTGTGAACTTTTATATTATATATATATATTTATTTTTTATTTTTTTCTTTAATTTCAAATATATTGTTAAATTAAATAAAAATGACAAATGTTGCAGTTACTGTAGTTTAAGTTTAGTTAAAATAAAACTGTCCCCTTTTTTCCAGGGTAGTGTGGTTTGTTAAAAGAAGCAGCATTATTAATATTTGGGGGTTAGTGATTGAAACCAATCTCTGAACCAATTCATTAAACTTTCACAATCCCACAAAAACCTGAGCCATTTCTAGAGAGCAGAATAACAGAGAGACTGCTGTGCATCTGTCATGTTCTGCTGCTGCTCGTTTCTGCCTGTGTGTGTGTGTGTGCACATATCTTATCCTCAATTGTTATTGATTTTATCTTTCCAATTACCGAGTCCTCGGGCTGAACAAGAAACAGGAAAACAGTGGCAAGAGGTGAAGAGCGTGAGCTTTTTTCTGAGTTGAACACACAAACATCATGAGTTCAGCCCTCTGCAGAGATTTCTCTAAGAATAACCCACACCTGCTACAAGCATTTCAATGCATTTTGGTGTTTTAGCAGATGATTTCCATTTGAAATAGTCACACTTAGATAAGTATTTGCTTATTTAAATGAGTAGCATTTTAGCATATACAGTTTTTAAAAAAAATGCTTAAAAAATGCTTAAAAAAACCTACCTATAAAGTTACCTGAAAAACTATGGGCAAGTGTACCTCGGAACAGAAGCTGTTTTACCAAAAGCTGTAATACCAAATATTTAGTTAATAGAAGTTAATTGATAAATTAAATCTATTTATGGCATTATTTTTGAAAGGGTCCTCATTTTACAGCATTTTTACAGGAGTGTCTGAAACTTTGAACAGTACTGTAGCTTTCCAGGTAGGTTTTTTTTTTATTATTCATCTTGGAAACGTTGGCACAGTTCTTCTGGATTTAGTCTGTCTCAGTTTGTTCTGTTACTTCATGTCATTCCAGACAGACTGGATG
>JAUCMR010000052.1:18896537-18913635 GCA_032357425.1 Enteromius argenteus | reverse complement strand
TTACTATCTTTATCTTACATTCTATCTAAATATAAAATGCGTTTTAATGATGTATTTTTGCACGTCCATTCTAAACGTTGTTTTTTGAAAAGTGCACATGTGCATGAATGGCTAAGGGAACCCGGAGTATGACGCAAGAGGGAACCCGCGATGATTCACAGATCAAATAAAGCAAAATGACAGTGAACAAAAATAGTAAATTAGTCAATATATGTCCTGTTCAATACAGCAGTATCTTGGAGATCTCTAATCATTTAAATAGCATAAGTTATTCCTCCACTACATGCGTGTGACGTCATTAACAATGGCCCTATGTTGTTGAGCTAACGTGGTTCAACAAACAGAGATGCAAAGGTGTTCGGGTGACTAGCTAGTCGTGACTAGCTAGTTAATTTCCAAAACAATGCATCGTACTATGGTGGTTAATCAGTGAGTTACATCGTTGTTCGGGAATCGTACCCCAGGTCGGTACTTGTGAGGTTTTCATCACACGCGCTCCACAAACGTGAAAATGCGAACAACATATTGACAGATAGCAAATAAAAGGTTAAATATATTAATTGCCTTACAGACTTTAAAATCAACTGAATATCTATAATATATTTTATTGTTCAAGTATTATGTTTTATTTTACAAATTATTAAGACAGATAAAAACGTTAATTTACCAAACGCTTGCTTTTGTGTGATGTCATGACAACTAGTGTTTTTAAAGACAAAGTGCGCTCTGAAACTAAATGCTAATTAACACTACAAAAATAAGTATTTTCTTCAGAATTCATGGTTTTTAGTCATGTGACCTGGAGGTCAAAACATCCATAAAACTGCAGCACAAGTGTCACTTTTCAAAACAAAGGTATGTGAACAGAATTCAAGTTTTGGTCATTTGCAATCCAACCCTTATAACGGTTTCCAAACGTGAAATTTTGCACATTGTGTTATTCTGGCTTCATTTGCTTAAGGTTAAATTAAGGTGTTTACTGAATTTCACCTTTTAATCTGCATTTTACTACATTAATGCAAACTGCATAAAAATAGCTGGCGGTCAGTGGAGCAAAGCCTCGTTTTGGATGTTCCTAAGGATGTAACGTCTCGTGAAAACTATCAATTCAGGGGTATTTTTTTCTCACTCTATCTCCCAATTATCTCAGCATTGGCCTATTCAAATTGTGAGAACTATAAGATAAAGTTGCATTTACCTTTTTATTTACTTATATTTTATTAGTGGTGAAAGAAAGCTAAAATATAAGTAGCATAATCACAGCAACAGTACAGCAATGTATAATTTGTACATGGCGCTGTACATTGCTGGTATCAGCTGTTTTAGAGCTATTAAAACTTTCAAACAGCTGATTTGCTCAGAAATCCCTCACACTTTGTATAAACGAAAAAAAATAAGTCAAAAGCTTGTGGCTTTTAGTCTTTGATGCTCTTTTTGTCTAAATTTAGCATGACTTCCGTAAGAACAGTGAAGTCAGTGTAAACTATAATTACAGCGCTTATTTTTCACGCTTTCACTCGACAAGCAACAAACCACGTCAGTTTCTCAGACCAGAATTTATTTTGCATCGGTGGGGTCCATGTATTTTCATGAACTCTCTCAGCATTTCACACACTGGTTGGCCCCGTTATCTCTCTTATTCAGTTCTGCTCATGAATATCTTGTTTACTTGATACCAAGTGTCTCCAATAGAACTCCTGGATATCTTCCAAATGTTTGATGCCGTGAACCCCACAAACTTTGGCAAATGCAGCTGGTTCTTCTTCAAAAAGCTTGTACGCACGATTTTGTTAACTGATGGACTGATAAAAACCTGTGCAGTGCATTTTGAAATTAATTGGCACTGGTGATTTCAACTAGCTCTTGCTTTTGATAACTTCATGGAAAAACACATTGTTTGTTACTGAGCAGATGATCACTGTTTGTCTTATAGGATAAAAGCTTTCTGCTAAATGGCTACTTTAGTCTTAGATTCAATTTTGCATGATCCATTTAAAATGAATGATCTGGCCCTGTAGGAATATATATACACAAAAAGATGTTTCTTTAAATTTTACTAATTAGGTTTTACTTTTAGTCTCTGAGAGCAACAGATCTAATCAGAGTTTGAGTCATTTTGCAGCACTTGATATAGATAAGGACAACTGACAAAGTGAATTTTTAAATTACATGTCTTTATGAATATTGCAGATTTTTTCATTATGCATTAGGGCCTTGAAAGAGGATGTTTTTCATAATTCATTGTTTTAATTCAGGCAGCGATAAAGATATGGGATTTTGTCAGTGAAACAGCTCCTGTCTGAGAACAGCTGTGCTCAATATAATTTCGTCTTCACTTTGAGGGAAGCTACATTGAAGGCACATTAAGTTTTCACACAGCCAAGTTTGAACAGTTGGAACATTTGTCTGCTTTGCTGTCGGTTGGTTGGTTTCATCCATCTGCAAGGGCTTTGGCATCAACTTTGTCACAGATGTTTCTCTTAAAATTCCTTTGGAGAAATAAAAGGTCACAAATGAGTTGATTCTTGAGATACAGTTAGTTTATAAGGATATAAAATTAATATGCGAAGAAGCGTATTGCTTGAGGAGAAATGTTTGAGTTTACATCCCTGACTTTTAATTACTGGCTTTGGTGCCTTGGAAAATCTGCAACAACATCTTCATCAGTTTGAATTGTTGAGATCTCTTCTGAAACTCTAGGGCCTGGTTTCACAGACAGGGCTTAGACTAAGACAGGATTAGGCCATAGTTCAATGTGGACATTTAATTAATAAACATGCCTTAGAAAAAAACATTACTGGTGTGCATGTTTAAGACAAAACAAAGGCACTGACATGTTTTAAGTCAATGCAAGTGTCACGTTGGCTGAGAGACGAGGAGGCGAGTGGGTTCATGTGCAACCTGTTTATTAAGTCACATAGAGCAAAATCAGACAGGCGATCAGGGTCAGTGCCGGCAAACATAAATAGTGGAGGCAGAGCAAGAGAGTGGTAAAAGTCCGTGTGTGGGTCAAGACAACAATAAACTCAGTCCGAGGGGCGCGACAAAAGCGAAAGTCCGGGGAGAGCAGGGGTCGGCAACGATAAATCCAAAACAACGATGATAACACGGAATAGAATCAAGACAGCGAGACAGTACAATGAACCGTGAATACACAAAGACATCCGGGGTTTTTATACACGTAACACTGGGCGGAGACAACAATGAAACACCATGACAACAAACGAGCAGGGCGGAGACATGAGTTCATGGGGATAAGTCCGGATATGAAAACAGAGGTAAACACACACAGTTTGCTGGGCGCTAGAGTGCCATTCTGAGAGCTGGCACATCGAGCCTGACCGTTACAGCAAGATTCTCTCAGCTGAAACAGCTCAGATTTACATTTAGTCTAGGACTAGGCTTAAGCCTTGTCTGTAAAACCGGGGGTGGGAGAAAAGTGTCAGTATGGGGTCTTTCTGAAAAGAAAACATCTCAATCCCTCTCTATCATCACATCTAGGAGACACAACTGAAATATCACAAAGATTTAAAGTTTTTTTTATTATTATTTCTTTGCATTTGTCATAAGCCGTCTGTTGTGTCACAATATAGGCTAGTTAAGTTATATTGTTACTAAACATTGGATTCAGTCTTTTTAGCCACTTTTCTTTAATCAGTTTTGTAGTTCGTTTTGATACTTTTTGATAAAATTTAAAAAGGAATACCAAGTAATAAAGGATTTTCAGCACAGCACAATGGTTGAGCATTGTTCTCATTACAAATATGTGTTTTGAATGTAAATTTGCAAATGAAACATTTTACTGTAAAATTGTACGTTTCACTTTATTTTGATGGTCCCTTTAACACATTCATCCTCCCTTGGCCAGGTATGGTGACCCATACTTGGAATTCGTGTTCTACATTTAACCCATCCAATGTGCACACACACAGCAGTGAACACATATCGTGAACACACACCTGGAGCAGTGGGCAGCCAGTGCTGCGGCGCCCGGGGAGCAGTTGGGGGATCGGTGCCTTGCTCAAGGGTCTCACCTCAGTCATGGTATTGAAGGTGGAAAGAGCACTGGATATTCACTCCCACCACCTACAATCCCTGCCGGACCTGGGACTCGAACCCACAACCTTCAGGTTACAAGTCCAACTCCCTATCCATTAGGCCACAACTGCCCCAAAACAAAAACTTATGGTATTAATACACAGAAACGGTCTTTGGGGTATATATCACACACGTGTTTGGCGTGCATATAATACACAGTTTTCGCGTAATCCTACACTCTCAGAAATAAAGGTGGGGTGGTACCTTTTCAAAAGGTACATGTTTTTACTTAAAAGGTCAATTTTGGTACCTAAAAGGTGCATATTAGTACTTAAAGTGTGCATATTTTGAACCTAATAGGTACAAAAGTGTAACTTTTGAAAACGTACAACCCCAGTGACAGCTTTTGTACCTTTATTTCTGAGAGTGTACCCATCATGTAGCATATGCACACCAAAGATATATGCACATTCATGAGATCGGGTAGGAAAAAATACAGTATGCATGATAATGTCACTGGGTTTTGCATGTATTTGGGAAAGTGGTTGAAAAAATTAAACGTTAATATTTTTTTCCAGAATGACAAAACGCACACACACACACAAATCAATGTTTTCTTATTTAAGTGGCATATTCATGTTTTTTTAGGCTGAATCGGAGTAAAGTATCTATCATCCTGTAGACTATTACATTGATTTAAATCTGTCCTCGTTCTGAGCTGACAGGCATAGAAATGAGATCTATGTCTGCTATCTGTGTACTCTGCCAAATGCTAATAAGATTGTGTTGGACATGACAGAGAGCTTAACTCATCTCTTGATGGTCTGCATTAAAAACACACTCAAATTACCTGGTCTTAGTTCCAGTTAAATCTTCCTTGTTTTTCTTCCATTTTTCAGATTGATACTTTCATTTGGGATGAGACGAGCGGATGAGATTAGCTGTGTTTTGTATCGAGTTTTCATTATTTGCGCTTAATTTTAGTGAAATGTCAGCCCAGTGTGTTGATTAGCACTCCTGCGACCTTGGCTATCAGACAAACGCCAACGGCTCGGTGTGTGAATATTAAACAGGTCAGTCTAAATGGATCTCCAAACACTGTTCCACAGTCTCTCAGCTTGACTTATTAATGATGGACGTTTATTGACCTGCATGAATCCATCAAACGCATGATTAGAAATTTCATCATTCTTGGCCAAACAGGCCGTACTTACATCAGTTAAAACATTAGCCTTTAAAAAGAACATCTTTTTCTTAGAGTAAAAGAAAGCAAACACATTATGGTGTTAATTTGTTGCTTTGTGAATCAGTTCAACAGTGTGTTCTTTAGATATTTCTTTCAACAGTAATCGAATCTCACCTTTTCCCTCAGCCAACTTTCAAGCTTAATGATCCTGTAGAAAAGAAAATGTGATCTCCTAATAGCTCAATTGTTTCTTCTTGACAGAAATTGGATTAAATTGAGAGCAAATGTAAATTGAGAGTAATTTTTTGCTGAAGACTTCTGGTCCTCAGGAAACATTACCCAAGTAATCTCCTCTAGAGTTTCAACTACGTCTCAAACTATGTTCACTTAGATAACAGCGTTTGCAATCACAGATCTTCCCAGATCAAATGATCTGCTATACACATACATTTTATGCCTCTATACACTTGCTGTATCTATTTTCACTTTTCTCTAAGGAATTATATGAGAAACCTCAGAGACAAAGTTGATACTTACAGGAAACAAAACTGAGAACCCAGTCATGTCTGATGTGTGATGAAAAGCCAGTTTTGAGCAATAAAATATGTATATGTATATGTGATTAAATAAATATCAAAGATCAAAGACCATTTCATGGACATTTCATAAAAAAAGACAAGCACTTATGACATGTTAAATAAAAGTCCAAATTATAAAATCTGTATCATTCTAACATCAAAAACTAAAAAGGTTTGAGTGAATCCTCACAGACCCTTTGAGCTTTTTCCTCACAGTTTTCACAGCAAAAACTGATTTTCTCAGTACTCGTGTCTTTCTAGTACTTTTACTTATACAATATATATATATATATATATATATATATATAGTATATGTCATAAGTAAATGAATGCTCAATCTGCCTGTATTTTTTTTATTTTAAGCATAATTTTCATAATTTTTTAGGAGAAGACTTTTCTGGAAACAAGTCATTTTCCTTCTAAAGTATCCTGATTTAAACATTTAGAGAATTTTATAATGAAAACAAGACCAAAAAAAGAAGAAAAAAATAATTTTTTCACTGCTTGGCTTTCACTCTCCTGCGTGTGAAGCTTAAATCAATGCTGGAATACTGTCTTGCTTTGTTGCATAGGATTGTGCAGATTTGTGAACATCCCCTGTATTATTAAAAACTGCAAATGAATAAGTGGCCACATAACTGTGTATTTCCCCAACGTTGTTATCGCATGTCTTTAAATGATGCTGACACAATGGTAGGACCGGATACGCCGTTGGCTCCAAACGGTAAGCCATGATTTATTATCCACTTTGTGCTGACAGCTCCTTTTCTTTCCTCTCATTCCAGGTCGTGTCAGAATAGCAGGCGAGGATGAAACTGAAGCCCAGTAAAAGAGATTCCCCCTGGGGGAGCCATAGACAGATGTGGAGCCCCTGGAGCCACTGACCCCGTGTCCAGATGATCTATGGATGAAGACCACCAGCCCTCAAGAGTCAATCTTCCACTGCTGAGCAATTCCACATTGGCAGACACAAACAAATGTTGCTAAGTAATTGCTGGGTATCTACAGTCTGAACGTTCAGTTTCCTATGTTCAAAGTTACCTTCCTGTTACACGAAAAATAACCTAGCACAACCATATTTAGAGAACTCTGACCCACGATCCAGCAAATGCATGCAAAGCTTCCGGGAAAGCCCATGTATCCTCACATCACCCTCCAAATCGCATGACCGTGAAAGAGGAAAGTTATGGCGTCTCATCAAGAATGCTGAGGTCGGGCTGGCGTGCGGTCTAACAGGATCAATACAACCTCGCTGATTAATGGCCAGATTTCTCTTCCATTTAGTGCGCTGGGGAAGAATCATCTGCCAAGACCAAGATTGTGAAACCAAGTCCCTTCGGTCCTTTAAGAGTTGCATTTCCATTGCAAAGTAACCCTGCTCTAGACCTTTTTGTCTCTTTGTATCATTCTTCAGATTTACAATCAATACGACTCTTGCGATACAGTGTGAATTAAACTGTCAGTCAATTGTTTTTTTGCTAGTATAAGTTCTTTTAACTTTGTTCCTGGTTCAGGTTTGTGGAACACTGGAAATGCAAATAATTCACCAAACTGGGTTGAAAAAGAAGCTTGACCCTGATAATTAATAGGCCAAGACTGTGAAACAGGTCTCTATGGTTTTCAAAAGTTGCATTTCTATTGAAAGGTAATACTGATTTAGAACTTTATGTTTTTGGAACTTTCTATAATTTTACACTATTTCTTCACATTTACAATTAATCTGAGAATAATCATCTCCCAAGACCAAGACTGTAAAATGGGTCTCTGTGGTTTTCAAAAGTTGTAATGTAATGCTGGTCTGGATCTTTTTTGAAACTTTGCATCATTTTACGCCATTTCTTCAGATTTACTCTCAGTTAAACCCTCACAAACTGTCAAGTGGAGAGTTGGAAGCAACTGGCTTTTTTTGGTAAAATAAGTTCTTTTTACTTTGCTCCTTCATCGAGTTCATAAAACATTGGAAATGTAAATGTCTTTAAAGTTAGCAGAACTGGGATGAAAAGGCAGCCACTCCAACCAGCACATGAAAGCTTGACCCTGATGATTAATGGGCAGATTTCTCTTCCATTTAGTGCATCAGGGAAGTACAGTCTGCCAAGACCAAGACTGTGAAACAGGTCTCTTTGGTTTTCAAGAGTGGCATTTCTATTCAAAAGTAATCCTGCTCTGGACTATTTTTTTAAACTTTAAATCCTTTTACGCTATTTCTTCAGATTTACGATAAGTTCAGCCCTCACAAAGCAGTGAGTCAAACTGTCCACTGGAAGCAACTGGCTTTTTTTAATTTGCTCCTGCATCAAGTTCACAAAACATTGGAAATGTAAATGCCTTCAAAGTTAGCAGAACTACATTGCAAAGGCAGCAACTCCAACCAGCACATTAAAGCTTGACCCTGATGATTAATGGGCAGATTTCTCTTCCATTTAGAGCATCAGTGAAGAACGGTCTGCCAGGACCAAAACTGTGAAACAGGTCTCTTCTGTTTACAAGAGTGGCATTTCTATTGAAAACTAATCCTGCTCTGAACCTTTTTGGGACTTTGTATGATTTAGCACTGCTTCTTCAAGATTTGCGAAGATTTGATAAATCAGGGCAGAATCATTTACAGACTAAGATCGTAAAACTAGGTCTCTTCAGTCTTTAAGGAGTTGCCTTTCCATTGTAAAGTAACCCTACTTAAGCTGTTTAACTCTAACCTTCAGATTTACAATCAATACAACCCTTGCAAAGCAGCGTGAATCAAACTGTCAGTCCGGAGCAATTGCCTTACATTAGTCCTGGGTCAGGTTTATGATATACTGGAAATGCCTTCAAAGGGTTGAAAACGCAACTACTACGACCAGTCTTGCAACTTCAACAGTCCTCCGAACCCAAGTGCAACAGAGTGGACGACATTGCTGTGAGAGAGTGCATGCGGTGGTGGCTCTCAGCATGGTGTTGCCACCACCGGACAAGCGGCATGTGTGTCTTACCACCTTCGTCATCATGACCAGCATGGCCTTCATGGATGCCTACCTGGTGGAGCAGAATCAGGGGCCTCGAAAGATCGGCGTCTGCATCATTGTCCTTGTTGGGGATGTCTGCTTTCTTATTGTCCTCCGATATGTGGCAGTTTGGGTCGGAGCAGAAGTGAGGACGGCCCGACGAGGATACGCCATGATCCTTTGGTTCCTCTATATCTTTGTGCTGGAGATCAAGCTTTACTTTGTCTTCCAGAACTGTAAGGCCGATCGCAAGAGCCTGGAGACTGTCGCCCGGAAGGCTTTGACTTTATTGCTGTCCATTTGTGTCCCAGGCCTCTACCTGGTTCTGGTGGCTCTGGACAGCATGGAATATATCCGTACCTTTCGAAGGAAGGAGGACATGAGGGGTCGGCTCTTCTGGGTGGCTTTGGACTTGCTGGATTTGCTGGACATGCAGGCAAATCTTTGGGAGCCGCAGCGGACGGGTTTGCCCATTTGGGCGGAAGGTTTGATGTTCTTCTACTGCTACATTTTGCTTCTGATCCTTCCCTGCGTGTCCCTGAGCGAGATCAGCGTGCAGGGTGACCACGTGTCCCCTCAGAAGATGATGCTCTATCCTCTTCTAAGTCTGGTCACCATCAACATTGTCACTATCCTCATACGTGGCGTCAACATGGTGCTCTTCCAGGACAGCCGGGTTTCCACCATCTTCGTCGGGAAGAACGTGGTGGCCATAGCGACCAAGGCGTGCACCTTTCTGGAGTACCGGAAACAGTCGCGGGAATTTCCGAATCGAGAGAACGCAACTGGAATTCCCATGGAAGTCCAGCAGAACTCAGTGGGACACGGACAAGCTCTTCCGAACGCTACGAGCCTCCCACATGAACCCACTCCAGCACAGGAGATTATGGATACATGACCAAGGAACCAAAATAGAGGATTTGGAGCCTACAAGGAGCATTTGAACCACCAGATATGAAATTATGAACTGCTTTAGGATACTTTGTTAATGGACTGTGGTAAATCACCTAAATATGAGCTGTGTTGTTCAAAGAACTTTCAGTGTTTTATAATTCATTCACCACAGTTGGCAATGAACAACCAAGTGCTGTGTTCTCTCTGTACAGTAGCGGAATGACTGTGGTGCGAAATTCTTGTTTGAGAGACCAAACTCATGTTTCCATCCACTTTTTTTGTGTGTGACTTCCTGTTGTTAAGGTCCATCAGATATTTGCCTCTTTTGCAAGTAATGAATGGGGAAATGGAAAAAAGAGTGCAATGAATTAATCATTGAGAGAGCTAGGTTGATGTTTATGAACAAATGTTGAGGAGTAGTCCTTACATGCCTGCAGTATGTGTTTGCGCTTGTGTTTTATGATGTGTTGACATTTAAAGAAATGAGAATAAGAGGAAAGAGTAAGAAATTTGTGTGCGATGACCTTTATGGAATTGTTTAGGAAAAAGTCAGTGAATGCGCTACCACTTGGTTGGTATATGGATTATAATTGTTATCATTGTTATTATAATTATTATATATACCACTTGTGTACTTGCTTTTTTACATTTTTGTTTGAGGATTCAGTTGTATTTAATAAAAAATAAGAAAAAAAAAAATGTTTTTGACATCTGCGAAGTACTTTTATGCTAACAGAACTGCCAGTCAAGGGTTGCCAAGTCTGCATTCCCATGGAACTAGGCTATTTTCAAATATGTTGCCACAGGTTGATTTTTCCCCCACAAGCTAAAGTGCCCCTATTATGGAGTTTTGAAAATGACCTTTCATGCAGCATGTAATGCAGATCTGAGTGAATGAAAACATCCTGCCAAGTTTTAAATCTGATATAAAACTGTGTATATAAAGTGTCTCTCAAATGAAAGAGTCGTTTTAAAACTAGCCGTTTCATGATGATATCAATATGAAACATAAAAATATTGCCCATCCACTTGTTGCATCCGAAGAACTGGGAAAACTTGATTTTTGCATTGGTCTGAATGAAAATGCAAATTCATTCTTTGCCACTAAGTGCCGCTTTTGGAGCACTAAACGCTAACAAACACTGCTTTAAATGAAATCGACCAATCAGTCAATCAAATTAATCATTGAGCAAATTGTTTGGGAGTCGCTGAGCAAATAATACATGCAAAATGAAAGTGTTTTTTGAACTTGCATGCATGTCATGTTGTTGGGGACATCCAAAACCAAAATATGAAGCTTTCATAACCAATAATAGGTGCACTTTAATGGTTTGACATACAGCATAAATTATATTTAAATTGAAATATTTTATATTCTACCAATGATAAAACTGTGGTAGGCCACTGGTAAGCTGTGTTTATGATCACTAGTGGTTTTCAATTTGCATAACAGTGACTGTAAAATATGTATTTTAGGTATTTTGAGCTTAGATATTTATTATATGGTCATTGGGCTATTCATGATTGACCAAGAGGCTAGTTGTGTTATGCAGACCTGGCAACCTGACCGACCACCCCACGCATTTTCTCCACATGAACAGAGGATCACAGCGTTTCCATCTCAGGCCTTGTTTAAATCAGCTCTTCTAATGTTTGAGTAAACACACCGTGTCTGCGGAAGCGGATGGAAGGGTAAATGGCATCTGGGAAAATGAAATAAATTACGTGTGGCCCCCATCAGCAGGGACTCACCTTTCTAAAGCCACACAGCGTGAAACTGATTCCTAAAACACTAAGGCCTGGACACCACAGAATTAAACAGCCTTCCCTCTGTACGCAGAATGCGAAAACCATTTACCATCCACGTCTGATTTATTCAGCATATGTAGCGACCTGCTGTATTCTATTCCAGCAACATTAATTTATTGCCACCTGCATATGGTGGGCGTTCTCGCTTGATGTTGACTCCCTCCGCTGCGTATTGTAGTATTGTACTTTTGGAGAATTTCTCTACTTTAGCGTCCACCCACCATCTGACAGCATGAATTTCTCTCTATGGTACAGTGTTTCAAATGGCAACATACCATTTACTTTAATACTATTTAGAAGAAAAAACACTACACTGATTGCATGTTTTTCAGAATCGTACCAGAGAGGGATATTCATGCACTAACAGAAGGCACATGCCCCAGAATCATAATAGTCATTCAGCATTACACAAATGTACACGTGATAATGAATGCAATTATAATTTGAAGGTGATGTGAAACACTGAAAACTTAAAGGTGAGACATTTTATAAATACTGTAAAACACATTTGTGCAACACTTTGGAAAGTTAAACATATACAGTACATAACTATTTAACATAGTTTTACTGAAAAATGAGAATCGAAGGCAGAAAGGGGTTTGCAAGCATCAAAATGATAAAAGGTTAATAAAACAGCTTTCATTTTTTCTGTACATTAGAATGGGTTCTGATTTTTTTTCTTTTTAAGCGAAAAATAATGACTATCATACATTTGTCACACTGAATTAAAAAATGACACCCACTAAAGTGTCACAGCAAGAACAAGGCCAATTAGTATGACGACTTATTTTATACATTTTAAAATATGTTACATTTATTTGACCATGGAATATTATTTCACGCATATTTTGACATTATACACAAAAGTTATTTGAAACATTAAGGCAGAGACTTTACTTGCATTTAATATTTTCTTAGCTGGTAAATGCACTTTTGTACTTTTAATTTAATGCAAACACCAAAATTGGAATAATTACAAAAAAGGAAATAACATATTTAATTGATCATGAAATTTCATAAAAATTGTGAAAAGAAAATTGTTTTCTTGCAAAAGTCTTTGCATGCCAATAAATTTAGTTTTATTTACAGCTTTCCATACAATAAAATAAAATAACATTAAAATAAAATAGCATAAAATAATATTTTAGTCTTGGATATATAAATTCGTTTAATAAATACATTTATATTTAAGGAGAAATTGATACTTGGGCAAAATACATTTTTGACCAATTTCAGTATGGCAATTTACCCAAATTTGCTTATATTTTTTGTTTTTCTCAACAACAACAAAATCTATTTTTGCTATTCGATGTCAGAATCTAATAGGAAATATATTCCGTTGCTAGAATACAATAAACTATTAATCTAACAACATTTACATGTCTATTTGTGTGAGATGTGGACGCAGCGCTACATCAGTACATATAAGTACTGTGCAAAAACATTTTTTTCTCAATAAATATGTAAGTTTCAGTTTTAACCTTCAGCCCAAAACAGCCTTATATGGTGTGAATACAGTATTACACTATGATCTAGAATTCAGTAGTCTTACCGCAATATTTAATCACACACTATAAATTCAAAGAGTAATTAGACAAACATATGTGAGTGTGCAAATATTAAGCATGTAGTATTATAAAAAGGAATTGATTTTTGTGCACAATGCTGAGACGCACACTTGTTATCATTCACAGTGAAGAGTAAAGAGATGGAGGAACATCATCTTTCATTCGAAATGCATCAATAAACCCCGTTCAGATGTCAGGAGCCCCTCAGGCATTCTTACATTTGCTTTACAGCATTAAAGATTCAACCTCGCTCTAAAACCAGTCAAAGGGTCGCAAGCCTTCAAATGTGTGTTTAGTGCTCAAAAAATGACAAAGAGAGAAAGATGGTAACACTTGACTTGAGGCCTGTATATATAATGTATTAGAAAAAAAGTATTTTCAATGCATGATAAGTATGTTCGCATTGCAGTTCATCATCTTTTCACTGCAAATGTAACCAGTTACACTTTCAAAAGAGCCTAAAGCATTACTGCGCAGGATTGAAAAATGATCCCGGGCATCAATCATGTGTTTAACGGAAACTCTTTAGAAATGTAAGTATTTCATTTCATAGGTTACTTCTGACAAAGGAGAAAATATCAGAAAAATATATAAATATACGATTTGTATTTAATTAAATCATTTGAATATACAGTATGCATCACTGTTATTTTAGTGTACTTTGAAATATATATATATATATATAATTTTATTTTTTATTATCTTGAATTCACTTTAATTTTTTATATTATTTATATATTTATTATAGTTATTTTGTTGCTATGTCATTTTTATTAGCTTTGTTTCTTTAAATAGTATTAGCTATTTCAGTACATAAATTAAAATACAGTAATTAAAATACCTTTATTTAATTTTTTTTATTTCATTACTAGTTTTAAATTTAGCTCCAATTAATTATAACAGCCCTGACATGCATACAATGACTTTAAAATCATAAACAAAAAAGGACATACTGTATTTATATAAAAGTTGATTACAAACTATTAATCCAGACTAACCAAGTAATCATAAATGAAATTTTTTAAAATTGTGATTTCCGATCCATATTAAATCAAATAAATATATGCATAATTAATAAAATGATTAAAAAGGACATTTCTATAGTTATTATATCTTCTTATATGATAAAATTAACAATTACTTAAAAATGACACATGATTAACAGTAATCCTGAATGACTGGAAAAGTCCCAGAAAGTCATTTGCTAAAAGATGCGGGAACTCTGAGTGTTCAGGCTTCCAGGTTACTGACAACATTTCTCGGTTTTGTGTACGTTATGAATTTCGATACAATGATGCAGCACAATATCAAAAAAGCAATTTGCATTAGTAACACTCAGGCAGATTTATAATGGAGGTTCGGCTTGCTGCCCCGTAAATGTGTGACTTGGGTGTCCTCCAACACTAATGCCCATGAACTCCATCATAGCAAACATCCACAGGCTTCCATTAGAGCGCCATCATGATTTGTTAACTTCAGCAGTCAAAGGTTAAATAATTTTGTGGTGAGGAATTCTGCCATTTTTAGTATTTCAAGGCAACTTATGGAACTAATCCAGAATTGCAATTGGTTGATTTGGGAAGTCTACCGTGACAGGTACGTTCAAACGATAATTAAATTGAAATGTGTCTTGTGTGCTGGCAGGTTTTGTTTGGAAAGCACGACTCAGTGTTGCTTTTTCTTGCTGGAAGGACAGAAGTTTAATTAGATTTTGCAAATGAAGACAAATTGTCTACATGCATCATGCATTCTTTGTAACTTTTGTTTAAAACGGTTTGTTTCAATGTGAGGTTAAGTTTACAAGCCAAAAAAATTTAAGTGTGACCTGCAGCACCATGACTCATATCAACATGATTAACTATGCGGAATATACCTTATTTTGCAATTCATAAGTAATCTTGTTTAGAGATTTTTTTATTTTTATTTTTTTTTTGTCTATTACAGTTTTTTTTTTTTTTCGATCACTGAAAAGCACTGCTTAATACTGAAACCACATTTTCCTAACTGTGCACACACTCAGTGATACAGAAATCTATGCTGACCAAACTGTGAATCATTTTTCATTGCTTTAAGACAAAATGCATGCAGTGACCACATTTTTCAAAATCCACAAACACTTTTCTCATAAATTCTCTTCAACCTGAAATACACTATACATTTTCAGCACATTTTTCAGATGCTAACACACTGCTTTCAAAACTGGTAAAAGCACAGAACAATGGCAAACTGCCCATTTCTGTAGGAATTATATTGTAATTTAAAATCTTAACAGAATACTTATTAGGAATTGAATAATAATTATTCCAAATACAACTAAATGCAATTTCGGCTGAAAGCCTTGCCAGATGTCCTATTTTTAGTCTCTTCTTCTTCTTCTTCTTCTTTCTTTTTTGGTTATCTTTTGATAAAAGGATGGTTTTTTTATCTATTTCAAGCATTTAATTTGTTCTCTGTAAGGTCATGAGGCTGGAGCCTTTGGGTCATAAGCTGAAAACCCTCTGGACAGATAGATGACACATCATACACATTCATATTCACACTCACTTACAGTCTCCTTTTTATATATATATATATATATATATATTGTGACGGGAAACCCCGTAGGAAATCAGCGTCGCCCAGCGTCTCCCACATGGAGAGGCTCCGGAGGGTGCTGTCGGATCTCCGGAGGGCCGGGCTCACCGCCAACCCACGCAAATGCCACCTTGCCATGTCTGAGGCCCAGTACGGGCCTTTGTGGGGTTGGCGGGTTATTACAGGTGTTTTATCCCCAGCTTCTCCTCTTTAGCTGCCCCTCTGACAGACCTGACAAGGAAGGGGCAACCAGAGAAAGTGCAGTGGACCGCAGAGATGGAGGAGGCTTTTCAAGCCATCAAGAAAGCTCTTACCTCAGAGCCGGTGCTCAGAGCGCCTGACTTTAATTGCCCCTTCCTTTTACAGACTGATGCTTCAGACACGGGACTCGAGGCCGTGCTTTCCCAAGTCCAGGAGGGAGAAGAGCATCCAATCATCTACATCAGCCGGAAGCTGACCCAGGCCGAGAGAAAGTATGCCGCTGTGGAAAAAGAAGCCCTTGCCATCAAGTGGGCTGTCCTGGAGCTCAGGTACTACCTCCTAGGCCGTAAGTTCACTTTATATACTGACCATGCCCCTTTACAGTGGATGGCCTGGGCTAAGGAGACCAACGCCCGGGTCACTCGGTGGTTCCTGACGCTCCAGGACTTTCGCTTTGATGTCCGCCACCGGCCAGGAAGTGCCAACACCAACGCTGACGGACTCTGACGGCAGCACACGCAGGTCTGTCAGGGGGGAGTGGGGGGAGTGTGACGGGAAACCCCGTAGGAAATCAGCGTTGCCTTGGCAATTCATTCACAACACCTGGACCTCGTCACCCTGGGCCAATCGGTCACGGCCAACCCCAGGATAAAAGAGGAGGAAACCACGAGTAGAGTGAGATCCATCTCCATACTGCTGGATGGTGATTCTCAACCCTTGTCTCTCTTTCACCCACAGAGCTTACGCCGTGACCGCTTGGCCCTGCCACTCCAACTACAAGGAAGCACCGCCTCACGGATCACCACTCATGGGAAGGAGAAAGGAGAACACGCCACTCTCACCTGGGAACCCACCGCACCGCCATCATCACCGAAGTCTTTTCATTCTGCACTTTGTAAATAAATCCACCCTTCGGGGATTGCAACAAGTGCCCTTGTCGCGTTGTCTTTCACTGTTTGTTTTTTTTGTACAATTTAGATTTTCGCTTTCATTCAGACTGATTATATGTATATTTTTCTTATGAATGTTAAACAATTAATGAACCCAAATTGTAAAGAAAGCTAATTTTTATGAGGTAAAAATACAGGGGTCATATGATGTGATTTCAAATCTTCTCTTAGTGTTACAAGCTATTAGTGCAGAGACAAGATCCTTGAAGTTGCAAAGACTAAAGTCTCAAAACTAGGGCCGGGACTCAATTAAAAAAATTTATCTAATTAATTAGAGGCTTTGTAATTAATTAATCGAAATTAATCGCATTTTAAT
>JAUCMR010000052.1:18883757-18896437 GCA_032357425.1 Enteromius argenteus | reverse complement strand
CAGAGACTAGAAAGTGAGGCAATTCTACCTCTGCAAGAACAGTCTGGTGCTTCTGACAACCTTTAAGTAAGTTATGTGTTCTTATTAAAAGAATCTGCCACTTACTATACAAACGTGACTTTTCAGTAGTGAAGGGCAGTGGTAGTGTTTGTTGTTTCTCTGATCACGAATCCAGACATGGCATTATGAGGCGTGAAGCAACGCTATGCATAAAAAGACAGAACTAAGTCATGATAATCAGTAATTATGTCTTCACTGGATGCAACAAATGCCTGGTTTGTAATGTGTTTTATTGTTTTGGCGTCATAGCGCCGAGACACAGCATCACGTTATGGTAAGGGCATAACATTTTTGTCACATGCTTTGGGTATTTGGCCAATCAGGTAGGGTTAGGGTTAAGGGACAGAAAATATTGTTTGATCGCAGAAAAAAGTGTGTGTGCATGTGCGTGTGAATATTCAGATGTAACCTCCTTTGTAATGGTTTAGATTTAATTACACATTTTCTCAGTAACTTTAAAAGACTAGAGTTACATCTATTTTGTAATTAAGTGACTTAACTTAGAAACATGTAACTAGCTGCTCTTTGATAACCACAAACATGAAAAGCATATGGATCATCCGGTTGTTATACTGTACAGTACAAAGATCATTAGCACAAAAGAGACCATGAGATCCGCTTATTAGCTCCAAACCCCTAGTGTGAGTCCAGTTTGATTTGAGCTCAGAGCAAATGTCACAGATGGAGAAAGTCATCTAGTCTTTATCATCTTTAAACACTCTCATTGCGCAGTCGTATTATTTTCCTATATTTTGTTGATTAAATGCACGGGTCACTTATTTGTACTTCTGCAGATTCAAAGTTGTGATCCCATTTTAATTATCTTGGATTAAAACTTTTTGTAAGCTCAATATTTACTGTAAAGTCTTGGTCGAGAATAAAAACAATGATATATACATATACATTATATGGTAATATACATTAAAAGGCATTGAAAAACCACACACAAGTGTGCTTGTATGCACTATTTATGTAATTAACAAAAAAACAATAAAATAAGTATTTATGGAAAAATAAATAAGAATGTATGTACATAAATAAATAAAGTCTGCTCCAATGTGATTTTTATGTATCTATATAAATAAATAAAGTGGTCACAGATGAAAAATAATATGCAGTTATGAAAATGACAGTCATTCAGCTAGAGGCAGTATAATGCTGAAAAAGGAGTTAGTAACCTAGCAGGCTGTTATATGCGCTTGACTAGTAGAGCAGAATCGCAGCTTTACCAGGCAAACTGCTGTAATTATGGAGCAAATGCTCCAACACTGACAGCTGCTGAATTGCTCCCTTAATAAGAGGTTTTACCTGAAAAATGAGGGAGTTTAGCTCTTGCAGATGGCTTATATCTCTCACATACAAATACTCCATTAAATCAAACAGCATTTGGGTTTAAAAGAGCAAATGATGATGATGATGATGTGGGTCACTCAGGAGATTTTTTAAACGGGTTATAGTCAAGGACTTTCACACGAACAGACTGCATACGCTTTAATTCCAATGCATTTATTCTGTCCCATATTGTTAATGTACATAATGTGACCCTAAAAACACATCGCACACTTAAAATCACACTTTTAAATGTCCAGTTGCAATAGTTTTTAAACGATAAAAGCAAGTCTCGTCAGTGCTCAAATGCTGTTTATTTCATGTCAAACTGTGCTTGAGGTCGTTCTTTAAAGCAAATATCACTTGTTTAAGCATTATATATATATATATATATATATATATATATAAAATGTAGTAGAAATACTTAAGTGCAACTTCTCTTATTGCAATATTTGCAACAGGAAGGCAAATATTGTATTACACTTCATCTCCAGTGATACTGGGAAGCTCTCTAAATCAAACAGTGATGTTAGTCTGCCACCTGCTGGATAAAAATCATTTGAAATATGATGGAGAAGATGGATTTGTTTATTTTGGGGGTTCGGTGCTCTGCTCTTATTGAGTAACTAATTTCAGTGCATTAACAGAAGGATTACAGTAAATCCCAATACTTTTGTCCTTATATTGTAAAAAAAATAAAATAAAAAAAAATGCATTTCCATCTCTGTTGCAACAGTTTTGGAAGTGTCTAAACTGACTGTACCCATATGTACAAGTAATTAGGGTTTGAAGATGAGTTTGGCTCAAGGTCTGCATTTAAGAGTTCAACTGGGATGAGCACTTTGTCAAGTTCTTCAACACTGACTCAATCAATCATTTCTTTTTGAACCTTGCCTCATACACAGAAGGGTTGGAAACTAACACCCGACAAATGTGGGTAAAAATCAGCTGTGGCGGGTAACAGTTTAAAATCACTAGCCAATTTGGCGGGTTTCTTTTTGTAAATTATGTTAACTCCGTAATGTCTTTGGGAAGATCATGCAAGCCAAATCTACGTATGTATGACAAGGTGACAAGGTGAGTTTGTTTCTTCATCAGGTTTGGAGAAATGCAGCAATCCATCACTTGCTCATTAATCGATGCTCTGCAGTGAATGGGTGCTGTCAGAATGAGAGTCTAAACAGCTGATAAAAACATCACAATAATCCACACCACTCCAGTCCATCAGTTAATGTTTTGAGAAGAGAAAAGTTGCATATTTGTAAGAAGCAAATCCATCACTGAGACATTTTAACCTCAAACCAATACAAGTCCTCTAACCATAATACTGCTTTCTTCAATGAAAAATCATATAGTCTGAATCAGGAAAGAAATATGAACAGATCAAGCACCATGTCTAAAATGGATCAAAACAGTAATGTGGCTGGATTTTGATGTGAGAGACAACAGGAGATGGACTTTTTAACTGGATGAATATGGAATTATGGGTTACTTTGGCCAGAAAAGATGGTTTAATGGATTTGTTTCTTACAAACATGCAGCTTTGAAGATTGACTGGAGTGGTGTGGATTATTATGATGTTTTTATCAGTTGTTTGGACTCTCATTCTGACGGCACCCATTCACTGCAGAGCATCCATTGCTGAGCAGCTGATGCAATGCTACATTTCTCCCAGTCTGATGAAGAAACAAACTCATCTACGTCTTGAATGATCTGAGGGTGAGCACATTTTCAGTATTTTTTTTACTCCTTTACTCATTCACGTCACACACACACGGCTCATTTAAATGAAACAGGTATAAATGGCATCTTTTAATTTGTGACATATTTTAAACATTCCTTTCTCAAAGTTTCATATGACAAATGTACAGGAATCATTCTTTTCACATATATATTTCTGTCTTTTTTTTCTTATGTTATTGCTTTACAGTAAAATGCATCGGTTGGATATGTCCATTAAAGCATGACAATACATTCATATACGTGTTACAGATGTATTTAGTTATGGTTCATAGTAACTAACTTTACATGAAATATAGATATATTTATATTTTGATCATCATACATTTATTATTATAATTATTGACATGAATCCCACATCACGTTGAGGTCACAGTGCATGGGGTCGCAGTTGAATGTGTGTGTGTTTGCGCGCGTTTATTGTGTAAGTTCTCATACAATCCACAATATGTAGAGGTACAACAATTATGCCATCTGAATTTTAAAAAAGTGATTTCATAAACAGATATGTGATCACTGTGCAGACAGAGAGTGTGTGTGTGTGTTTGTTAATATACAACAAAATCTCAAATCAAGTCTCAAATGAAGAGCCCACCAGTTCAACTGATGGTAAATCAGTCAAAGCATCTCAGACAAAAATTATCTAAAGAACAAATTACATCCAACAGCTTTAAAAGTCTGCATCATCAACATGTGCATTATAGGGTAAATCTTTCAAAACCGGTCTAGAAAATGTCCAGGTTAAAATTCACCCCAAAATTAAATAAAGTAAATAAAGATATTATATTTTGCATAAAGAAAATGAAGCCTATTATTAAGAACCAAGAGTGTTTGCATGGCAACATTAATTTTCATGACAATTATGCACATTTCCCATGAATTCATATTATGTAAAGCAACAAACATATTTATTGTTATTTATTTAGCTATTTATATTATTTTTTGACAGTATATTTGACAATTTAGTATTTTTTCATGCAGTTCCCCAGAAAGAAAGAATTGTGACATATAAACTGAGATAAAAACTTGCTATTTTGAGAAAAAAAAGTGAGAATTAAATTGTGAGACGAAAAGTCGCAATTAAAAAAACTGAAAAAAAGCCCAAAAATTGCAAGATTGCAAGTAAGAATTGTGGTATTCTTTTTCAATGCTTGTAAACTATTGTAAAAATAAAATAAAAATAAAATAAATAAAAACTGAATTGCAAGATGTAAACTAAAAATTCAGATGAAAAAGGTCAGAATTTTGAGATTGAAATTGAATTTTAGGGAAAAGTCAGATTTGTGAAATAAAAATTCACATTTACTCTTGGGTAGAAACAGGCTTCAATATATTATAATTAAAAAATGAATCAAAATGGAGAAATAAACATTGAAACACTGAGAGTTTGAGGGAGAATGTGCTTAATTCTCTTTAAATCAGTGTCGCAATAAACAATTTTTAATGGCACAAAAACAGACTTCATGTGCAAAATACAACGTCAGCTTTTGATTTGGGATGAAATAGACCATGGACATGTTTTTGTGAGATTTAACCCCATTTTTTATTACAAAATGGCACTAGAGAATATTCATCTATGCTCGGTTTTGTTCTTTAAATGTTCCTGTATCAGTCAGAAATGCATATACATGAAGTGTCTGTGCGAAAGGTCAAGAGGAACCACGGTAACTGTCTCTGGATGAAGCTGAGTTTGAAGGATGCGCAAAACGTTCTGAAACCAAAAAAGAAACACCTTCGCCGTCTCCATCACCTCTCACTGACGCCCGTCTTCCACTCAGAAGTTGTTTGAGTCTGGAAGCGCTCTGTGAGGAGGACGTTAATGCCCTGGAGAGCATAGCTACATCCTCCCTGCATAGTGTCCACTACAAGTCCACATCCTATTGCTATTTCATTTCCAACATTCATAAAAAAAAAATTACGTCCAGACTCTGTGCAGTGCTTATATTGCATAAACCCCATTCTCCCGCCACAAACACAGCTGCGGATTTCCACAATTTTTGAGTCACGTTTGGATCCGCGTGACGGGAAAACGTCTCGGCGGAGGTTTGGTTCTGTAGCTGCCGGGTCGGAAACGGGTAAGGGCCATGGTTGCCATGGAGACGACTGTGCGGAGATCACCTCGGTGGAGCTTCCCACAATGCACTGCAGTCGCAGGAGTGTGCTGATGGTGGCTGTGCTCACACTGCAAAAAAATTATCTCCTTTGTGTTTTTGCCTTGTTTTCTAGTTCAAATACATTCGTAAATCAATAACAAATCCTTTATTTAAGAAGCAAAATGATTTGATATCAAGTCCTATAAACAAGACCTTAAAGACCTACCTCAAATCCCTTTGCATGTCAAATCTTGCTTGATCCCACAGAAAAAAATTTTTGGTTTTAATACTAAACTCACTTCATTTTGATTAGTTGTTTCCAAAAACGTTCATCATTTTGCGTCTCAAGTCTTGTTTTGTTTTGTTTTTTATCGATCAAAATGCTGTTAATTTAAATGCATTTAGCTTTGTCGTTTTTGTCAGAAAACAAGACTTCATATCTTGTCATTTTGCTTCACTAGTAAATGTATTTTAATTGAAGAATCTTTCAATATTTCAATTGGAAAAGAAGACAGAGGTGCAGAGGAAGAACCAGATGTTTTGCAGTGCATGGATTGGTCAGATGAGGGACTACTGTCTGAAGATCTTCCCCTGATATGCACATATACACTCACAAAAACACCTACACACAAACACATACGTCTGACAGAGGGAAGCACTTCTGGTTGAGACCCAACCGCTCACTCGCTCACTCTCTTTAAAGTGCTAATTTCTACATTTCACAATGACAGAGTCTCCCGAGAGCATGAGACCAGACTAAAACCACCAGAAACCACATCATAGATGCTCATCTTTAAATAAATATGATTATTAAATCTCTTCATAGGCAAGTTTATATTCACAGAGCCCTCAAAGAGGCTACGGCAAAACCTCCTAAAATCATGAAACAGGTACATTGCGTTTTGTGTTTAAAAATATACAAATTCTACAATTTAAATGCAAAACAAAATGATTCATTATCAGTATTTATATCTGTTTTTCTATATATCTAAATATCATTAAAACTAAATTTTAAGTAGAATTTTCTTACAGTATCTACAAGTATTTAAATTTGAACCTCAATTTTATTACAGTAGCAATTGATGACATGCAATACTTTAATTGCTCTTGCATTTATTTATTTATTTTTCGTTCTTTTTAGAGAGTAAATCTTATGGAAGCCTGTTTCTGCCACTGAATAAAAAATAAAAAAAGGTTATTGCCACTTCTTTTCTCAGAACTGTGTAATACAAACTCGTAATTCTAACTTATTTTCTCGCAGTTGGGAGAAATAAAGTCAGAATTGTGTATAAAGTAACAATTACAAGGAAAAAAAAGTCAGAATTACGTGATATAAACTCGTAATTGCAAGATATAAAGTCCAATTTTGAGTGGAAAAAAAGACAGACATGTTCTCAGAATTGCGACTTTTTATCTCACAATTTCGAGGAAATAAGTCAGAATTGTGAGTTTATATCACGCAATTCTGAGAAAAAAAAAAAAACAGATTTTTTTTATTTTTAATTTAGTGGCGGAAACAGGCTTCCATATATATATATATATTCCATATAAAACTCAATCTAGTCAGATTTGTGATTTAAAAAATTTGCCAATAAAGATTTTTATTAATTGCAGATATATACTTTGAAAGTATTTAGAGTATTTTCTTTTTGTTCTGAACTTCCTTTGCAATTTATTGATTTATATATCTATTTATTTATTTTACAATACAATAATAGATTATGTGCAATACTTTAATTCCTCTTGTATTTTTAAGGTTTATGCCTAAATCAATTTGACAGTAATGTAAGAGAAAAAAAAAAAATTCCAAAAACTCTTAATTATTTGCATTTGAAATAGATTTTTTTACTCTTATTTCTGTACCAATGCTTTTATTCCTCTTGCAATTCTACATTGTTGGGTTTTTTTCATAAATCTAAAATGAAATATTCAAGTTTATGCTTAAAACTGTTTGCAAGTGATGTAAGAAAGAAACTAATTAAAATTTAATTAAAGATATATTCTTTGCAAACTCTCTGGTCTTAATATTTGCAAGTAAATGCTTTAAGGATGTTTAGATATTTCTGTCAAAAAAAAGATAAAAAATACTGATTAAGAAAGTGTTTAATGTAGAATAACCATGCATGTGTCCTAATCAGGCACGACACACTTCCAGTGACAAGTAAATAGTCCATCTGTACTGAAAGAGCCAGCTGCAACACTGTTGCTGATTAATATGCAAATTTTTAAAACCAAATAAGATTGCACAGATTTGCATGGTCGATCTCACCCAATTAGGACACGATACTAATAAAAAAATGTTAGTTTCTCTTGCATTTCTAAGTATTTACTAAGTATTTCTAAGCCAAAAAAGTGCTATGCTGCAAAATAATTCACAGTTGTGTGAGCATGAAGAGATTCAGTGGTTAGACAAGAAAAAGAAACAGATCACTGTAGGCATGTAGAAGAGAATGAATGCTTATCCAGGCGTCCATATGCTCTGTGTTTGCCATGCATTCGGAGATATTTAAGATCTCAATTGGAAGAGAAGAGCTGCCAAGGAGAAGTTCCTCTTTCTGTGGTCAAAAATCAGAAAAATGAGCTGAAGTGGAAGCTCATCGAACCAAAGGAGCTTGAATAAAGCGTTGTGCTGATGAAAGACTAGCATTCGTCCAGTCTGAGGTGATGATGGTTCTGGAGTGCAAGAACGGAGCTCGTGACATCAGGACGGTGTATCCTGGGATACGGAGACTAGTCTTCCCGACACATGGGCAGGTTGACAAAAGTGAAGACATTGTATTCGATCATGATGGAGAAGCAGAGGAAGATGGCGTACAGCACCAGCACATAGACGCCCAGCTTAAAGTCCAGCTTCCACCTGTTCAGATGAATCCCAAGAATCTGCAGGAAACATCAAACAACACTTTCATCAGTTACTTTTGTGCAATTCAGTACCCATTTCTAAAACTGATACATTAAAGTCCCCCTGAAATCAAAATGAAAGTTTTTTTTGGGTGGTAGTATCAATATGTTAGTCTTAAGATGGGTGAATCATATGCACATTTAAAACTACGCAGCCTCATCATGATTATGATCACTATTTTGTTTTAGTAAGAGTTTGATATTGAATCTAGGGGGTAATCTATTAGACTGTGGCTGTTACCAAGTTCAACAGCTCTGGCCAGAGCAGATGTAAACAAAACGCTATTGGCTTATAGAATAACGCTGCATGTTTCAGTGCACTTCAGGGGACCTTTAAAGTCTATAAATGAGTAAATGAAATAAATGAATAGTGATAAACATTCAGTGTGATTAACATGAAAATCAGAACCAAAACAGATGATTTTAGCAGGTACGAGCTGTAATGGCGCAGATCTATTCTGGAAAAGGGGGCGGGGACTAGCAGCTCATTTGCATTTAAAATGACAGACACGGAATTCAATTCAGCCTTCCACTCAAAATGGGGTCAGTTGTGGCCTAATGGATAGGGAGGTGGACCTGTAACCCGAAGGTTGTGGGTACAAGTCCCAGGTCCAGCAGGAATTGTAGGAGGTGGGAGTGAATATCCGATACCACGACTGAGGTGAGAGCAAGGCACCGATCCCCCAACTGCTCCCCAGGCGCCGCAGCATTGGCTACCCACTGCTCCAGGTGTGTGTTCACTGCTGTGTGTGTGCACTTGGATGGGTTAAATACATGATCTGTGGGATATTTTGAGCTGAAACTTCACAGATACATTCTGGGGACACCAGAGACAATATTACATATTGTAAAAAGGGGCATAATATGTTTATATGATGAAAACTGTGATACCATGTGATAATTAGCATGGAAATTATTTAACTATAAACAGACCCACACAATCTCCTTCAAGTCAACACACCTGACACTCAAAAATTAATATCATTTCAGCAGAATTCATAGAACAAGTCTACAGATTGCATCTGATCCTGACTGAGTCACTGAGTCTCAGGAGAACTGCTGATGTACTCACGGTGAGAGCGACGGATCCCAGCAGCAGCACCACCGAGTAAAGCAGTCCCCGACTGTTTATCATCACCTGCACAGAGAGAGGAAACAGCATCGTCAGCTCCCACAACGGCATTAAACCAGCACACTTATAACAGATCTCGTGCTTCAGCACTCATGTGTTCAGCAGAAGCTCAAACAGAACGAGCCGCTGGATGTGCTTACAACTGATCCATAACTGACTGCCATGGTCTGCAGCGCCCAGGGAACGCCGAGCCCCACCAGAATGTCAAAGACGTTACTGCCGATGGTGTTGGACACGGCCATGTCTCCCAGACCTACAAAAACAAGACCACTGAACAAGCAATCCGACTCACAGGTCATTTCTCCTAAAGCAATGTAAAATAAGTGGGATGTGGCTTGTCACGATATAATCTAAGAGAAGCAGTGGAAAACGGAATTAATGGAAAAAAAAAATTACTTATTAAAATACATTTATAGGAGGTGAAATTACAGCATTTTTTTTCATTTTATTTCACTTTTTCATTATAAATATGATTTATATTACAATATTCAGTTTTATTATAAATAATATGTATATTATAAATATTATTCATTATAACTTTTTTAATGAAATGGTAGAAAAAGTAGCCGCAGCGTACAAAAAATATATATTTATATGATTAACATAATTAATCATTTATAAATAATAATATTCTAAAATAAGAATAAATATAAAAGCATCATAATAGAAAAACACTGCATTTAACGATAAAAATTACATTATTATTATTTTTTTATATATAAAGTGTTGAGTTTATCATTACATCATCACTTTTGTTTATGAAATCCTGAAGCACTGGCTGAAAAACATAGTTAATAAAAACTGCATTTCATGACAGGAATGACACACTTAATCTTTTAGACACATAAATTTATACTTCGATGTAATATGAACCTAATATTTCTATGGCTGGAAAAATCAAAGAGCCAAGACAAACGCATCCTAAACACTGTACTATGCAGTCTTGTATTCTGCGTAGGGCAGGAAGCGTTAAGATGCAGTGCATGTCTGAGGTAAAGTGATTGATAGTGACACAGGAACAGGAAATCACATTATGTGTGCTGTAGCACTTTGATCAGACGCATGAAGGTAAAACAGTCTGTATTTCATGTTAAATTCATCCTGAACCAGTTTTATTGATCAGAATGGTGCGATCGATTTACCTTGACGAGCCACGATCAGGCTGGCAATGCAGTCCGGGACGCTTGTGCCTGCTGCTAGAAACGTGATGCCCATGATGACATCAGGGATGCCAAGTGTGTATCCGATGATAGTCACCTACAAAACAGAGTCAAGATTCACTAAAAACAAGACAGACTCACCAGTGAGAGACACTGACAGACGTGAGGCACATACCATCCACACCATGAAGTAGGAAAAGACGGCAATCCAGACGGTGGAGAGGATGAAGGAGAGCATGAAGTATTTCTCCCAGCGAGACTTGGCACAGTTTGGGATGGTGAAGAACAGGATCAACAATAACGGCCAAGAGATCAGCCATTTAGTTCTGTTCATACAGCCCTCTGAAACACAACATGTCTGTTTTAAAGCCACACTGTAGCACTATAAACTCATTTTCTGCTCTTGCGTACAAACTAGACACTGTTCCTTTAACCCTTAATGTTGTGTTCCTGTCATACTGACTTGGAGAGGATTTTCTTTACAGGTATAACAGCTACCTAACCCAAGAAAATGTAACCATTTTTCGATTTTTCCCCAGTTTTTTTTTTGACCCAGGTCAAAAATGACCCGCCTACGAAAGTTGCTTGCCAATCCTTCATTATACTAAATTATTACCACATACTGCATTCAATCTTTTTCAGTTTTTAAGTGGTAATTGCCAAAATGATTCTCAAATTATGCATTTTTCATTGGAAAACTGAGGTGCACAAGCTCAAATAAATGAGATCTGAAATGCTAGAGAAAAAGTTACAAATAAAAAAAGTTGACAAAAAGATTTAATCCAAGATATGTTGATAATGTAGTATACATTTGTATATTTTTTGTGCTTTGTTATACTTGTGGTGTTCCGGGTCAAAAATGACCCACCCACAAAAATTGCTTGTAAATCTGTCATTATGCTATATTATAACCACATTTTAGATTAAATTTTTATCAACTTTGTATTTGTATTTTTTTTATAAAGGTTTAGGGGCGGGTTAGGTGTAGGTCATTCGTACAAATTCATATGAATTGGTAAAATACGTATGATTTAGCAAAAATCACATGAATTTGTACGAATTAACCACCTCGTAAAATATGTACGAATTGCTGTGAGACTGGATTGGATATAGCATATTTTCCCCCACACTTATCAACTTGTTTTCTTTTCAGTTATATTAGTTTTGTAGTTAGTTTTGAATTTGTTCTAGGGACCGACTGAACATAGGTTTGACTTATCTGTTTTTGAATGGAAATGACCAGAATGATCCAAAAATCCAAATGTAAAAAAAATTATAATAAACATGTGCAAACTGTAAGACAAGCTGACAAAAAACAAGGCAAGATTTGGTGATAAAGCATAATGACAGATTTACAAGCATTTTTTTATGCTAGTCATTTTTGAGCAGGAACACCACATTAGGTCATTTTCAGCACAGCATAAATGTTAAAAAGCTTATATTTGCTCCTTAAAATGTTTTTTTTTTTTTTCTATCAAAAGCTTTGGCACAGATATTGTCTTATGATAAGCAGCATAAGCTCTGTTTTACTCACCTGGTAACCTGAACGGTGAGTTGAGTTCACTTTCTTTCTCTTCAGTGGTTTTGTCTTCGGGCACGTTTCCATTCTCAATGTCTGGTTTGCCATCCACCACAGCTGTCTCTACACCGTTAGCTGACTGGACCAACCTCTGACGCTACACACAACAAACATGCTTTTGTAGACCTGCACCAGTGTTAAAGCCTGGTTGATACTGATCAGCTGTTGATAAATGCCTGATACTACTATTTTTTTATACTATTTTGTGAATAAAAGAATTAATAAAGGCTGAAAAAAGTTCTGAAAAACATTAGTTTTCAACATTAGCTATGTTTCCGTCCACCTATTTTTATGCATATTTTTGAATATTGCATTAAAAATGCAATCCTGAATGAAAACGCCAAGATGCGCATAAATTCTAAAAATGCACATCAAAAACGTATGCGTACATCTGAGTAGGATAAACTTTTTATCCAATTAGAAAAAATGCACATAAACTACAACGGAAACACATTTACAGAATAAACTCCTCCATGCGTTATGAAAAAGTAATGTGACTTTGCGATCTCGTTCACACAGCTATATGTTGTTATGGTGATTCTGAAATGGATGAGAAAAGTCTGTCGTCTAAATATTTCTGTATAATACAGTGCCCTCCACTAATACTGACACCCTTGGTAAATCTGAGCAAAGGTGGCTGTGAAAATAAATCTGCATTGTTTATCCTTTTGATCTTTCATTCAAAA
>JAUCMR010000052.1:18785765-18813977 GCA_032357425.1 Enteromius argenteus | reverse complement strand
AGGAGTCTGATAACAGCCAGTGCTCCACACAGAGATCTGAGAATGTCTGTCTGGAATGACATGAAGTAACAGAACAAACTGAGACAGACTAAATCCAGAAGAACTATGGCAACGTCTCCAGGATGCTTCAAATAAACCTACCTGCAAAGCTACAGTACTGTTCAAAGCTTTAGACACTTGTGTAAAAATGCTGTGAAATGAGGATGCTTTCAAAAATAATGCCATAAATAGATTTAATTTATCAATTAACTTATATTAACTAATGAAATAAATATTTGGTATTACAGCTTTTGGTACAACAGCTTCTGTTCCGAGGTACACTTGCCCATAGTTTTTCAGGTAGCTTTGCAGAGTTTTTTGAAGCATTTTGGAGACGTTGCCACAGTTCTTCTGAATTTAGTCTATCTCAGTTTGTTCTGCGGCTTACTCAGGGCGGGTCTGAGGTAAGACACCAGTCCAGTCTGTGTGAAACTCTGCTGTCAATCAACAATCGCAGGAGGGGCCTCCGGCCATGTGAGGTTGGATTATTTCGTTACAGGATGGTTCTGTACAGACACTGATAACATACATTTCAGTTAAAACAACTGGTTGAACCTCCAAATGACCCCTTTAATGGCTTACGATTGCAAGTAGTGAAAGATTTTCATTATCATGACACTGTAGTTCAGGTAATTGCCAATAAATAAGTACAATAGATCTAAATTTTTGAGTTTCATTGTTGTACAAGGACACAAATCACCCTGAGTGAGCCATCATCAGTCCGAGTTGCAGAGACAAGCGTGAGTCCTAAGCGATTGAGGTGTTTTGTTGTTGAATGTAGTAATCAACATAGCAGTAGTCATTTACTCCCAACATCTGAGTGGCTGAAGACGCAGAGGATTAACGTTAACTTATGTTTGGTTCTGAAGGGAATGCACCTTTGATCTACCTAAACGTGCGAGTCATTCATGATCCAGCCTCACCTACAGAAGCAGTCAGTATAATGTCTTTTAATGAATCTTTGCAAATCGCCTTTAAAACGGCTAAATAAAGATCCTCTGAGAGTGCCTTGGAAAAGAGGGGCGGAGTCAGCAGAGCTTGTGAAGATTTAAAGGCGAAGTGCACAGAACAGAGTGTTTTGAAAAGAGCTGTTTTTGACGGTAAAATGGGCGTTGTTTTTACACTACCATTGAGAAACAAACTATATTACAGACTTTCCATTAAGACCCTAAAGAATCATGTCAGCTTGTGGTAAATTGGTGTTATATGACCTTTTTAATCTTTAATTTCTTACACTTATATTTGTTCTGTCGCAGTCTCGCAGGTGTCTGTGAGAATTAGATATTTCAATAACGATGTTCTTTGTCTCTTCATTATGTGTTTTGTAGCTGTTTGCTATTATCTTAGAAAAAGTGTGACAGTCAGATACAGATGAAATTGTTCTTCATGGCTTCTTTGTATGATTACAAATAGAAAGACAGAGGCCTTTTCATAACATAGCCTTGAGCTCATCAGTTTTTCTTAAATTACTGCTGAAACTTTTGTTGACCCTTTAATTTCCCTCTAATTGTAATTTTAAATTTCCCCTCTTTACTTTTAAATAGTGGAAATAAAATATGTTAGAACACCTTTGTAAATTCAGTACTTCCTCTACTTTCCAAAAACACTCATCTTAAAGGAATAAACATGAAAGGAAGGTTTAGCAGAATGTTGCTGTTGCACTTTGCATGTAAAATTATTAGTAAGCAGCAACTTTTATTTGTAATTTTTATATACAGTGCTATTTTAGTGTATCATTAATATACTTTTATCGTTCATAGTATTTTGAAGATTTTATTTATATTTTTGCATTTTCATTTTTGGTAAAGTTTTAGTTTTTTTTTTTTTTTTTTTACAGTGTTTATTAAGTTAGATACAGTATTTAATTTAGTTTAAACTAATTTGGTACTTACATTTAATGAAAATGAGAAATGTTGCCTTGCAACCAGTTGAAATAGAAATATAAAATAAATAAAATATTCAGTTTCATTAAAAGTTTATTTTATTTTATTTTGTAATGAGTTTTATTGTTTTAATAAACAATAATAACCCTGACTATGTAGCTTCAGAAGACTTGTATATATATATATATATATATATATATACACAACTATATATATATTGCAAAAGTTATATGGATTACTTGCATGCTGCTTTTTGTCTTTTTTGCAGCTTGAAAGCTAATATTGACAGAGAAAAGAAATGGTGTCATCATTATGCTAAAAGTCTCCTTTTGTATTTTAAGTCATATGAGTAAATAAAATCAGAAACTATTCCTGTAGGTGCTTATTTCTTTAAAAAAATGCCTGATATACAGATTTTAGCTGAAATCATTTTATTGTCCATGCAGGTAGAAAGAGGCTGTAGGGTAATGCATGACACATACCACCAGCACAGCTAGGAAACAATATGACCAAATGATGCAATTGACCAAAGAGAATCAAGTGTTCCAGAGAGCTGTGTAATTCAGTAATTCAGTAAAGACGATAATTACCTGACTTCCCACTGCACAGGAACAATTGGCACGACAAATAACCTCATACTGTTTATAGGGACACATCAGCATGTCCTTCTGATATCTCACAGGTGGTCTTATCCAGCTACTACCCGTGTTATCAAATTTTCCTGAATGTTTCTCTGGCGAGTGTGACCTTGATCTCTGGTACACTGAGGTTTAAGAAGCAAATACGCTGTGTACTCTAATCTCTCAATGTTCTTTTTCCGTGTTATCCTCTGTGAAGATACATCAACGTTCAACAAACTTAACCTCCAGCCCACATTATGCTGAAGCGGAGGTTATGAGTCAATAGCTATGATTCACCCTGACTTGATGACTTGTTTTTGCCCTTTTGGAGAAATGTAAAAAATGCATGACAATTACCTGGTATTTGTCAGAAGAGTTGGCTGATGTCAAACTATGCTCTTTTAAACGAAAAGAAAATTTGTCCCAAATTCAAAGATATGTGCTTTGGAGCCAACCGCTTATACAAATCACAGGGTGTCAAGATTTCAAAGCATGTGGTATTAAGTAGTGAGTATGTACTGCTGAAGCTGAATTGTTTATTCATTCTTCTCATCATGATCTTTATTAGATGAATGGTGACAAATTGGAAATGGTGTGTAATATGTTTGACTGGTTATCCCATAAAAAGCTTGAATCAATGACCTACTTATGATGATTAAGCTAAGACCTAGTCTCACACAGCCAGATGTCTGCATGGTCCTTTGCAGCTTATTCTGTCCAGAAACTGCCCACTGAAACAGGAAATGATTGTCTAATTGACATATAATGTGTCCAAACACAGGTTTTACATTCCTTTTAGGAATATAGTATAGTATGAATTTGGAGTACCTGATTCTGACTGGTCAATCTCTGCATCCAGTGATCAGATATTTTTGTATTTTACTGATTTAGGAATTAGTTCAATCATAAATGAAAGTTTGCTGAAAATTTACTCAATATGTAGATGACTTTGTTTCTTCATCAGACCAGATTAGGAGAAATTTAGCTTTACATCAGTTTCTCAGGAGTGAACGGGTGCAGTCAAAATGAAACTGTTAAACCATCACAATAATCTACACTACTTCAGTCATTAATAAATGTCTTGTCAAGTAAAAATCATGCCTGTTTTTAATAAAATAAAAATAAACAAAAATCTGTCATTAATTTAGTCTGAACTTTAGACCATAAATGACTCCTCTATCCAAAATATTACCTTCTCCAGTGAAAAATCTCACAAAAAATCTCTTACAAGCGAAAATAGCCTTAAAATGTTGTAAACAAATATGTAGACTAGATGGATTTTTATGAGAGAGAACAACAGGCAATGACTTTACCACTGGAGGAAGCTTTATTATGGATTATAGACTCCCTTTCTGATGGCACCCATTGACTGAAGTGGTGCGCAAATGGTGTAATGTAAAATTTCTTAACATCTGTTTTGATGAAGAAACTAACATCTACATTTTGATGGCCAGATATTACTCAGTTATGCATTAGATAGTCTATCAAGAGACTGAAGGTGAGACTTCAGATCATCTACACATAATGAAATGGACGGAGAGATTACATTTTCTGGATTAAATTAGTAGGTGTCAGAAACAGCAAGTAAGCTCTATATGTCACATCACACTCGAGGCTTTCATCCACCATAAGTGGGGAAATTGTATAATTTAAGATGAACTCAGTGGCTTCCATCAGTCCCGCTGCATTTTTACTTTGTTGGTCGTATCAAAAGCGCAGTGTTTGCCAGATGGCAAAAATAAACCATGTCTGTTCTCCAAGTGTGATTTCACATAAATGGCTTTAATTCCATGGCATCTGAAACCAAGCTTGTGTTAATAGCAACCTTCTTCTGTGAACTTGTTGTTGCTTTGAAATAATGCATGTCAAATAATTGTGCTTTGTTGTATAAAGATCCTTAAAAGAGGTCAAAACGAATCAAAATCTTTTGTACATATTGTAAGTGAGAGCCATGTGTACATATGATCTAGTCTATTTTGAGCTTGTTATTTCTGAAGTTGTCCCTATGAGGCTTCACAACAATGGCTGACTTTTTTCCGTTACTGCATTGGCTATGAATAAAACTTGCCCATATCCCCCTTTTTTTTTTTTGATGAGTAATGAAAAAACTACATTCAACAAAATACAGTGTTTCTCATTTCAGTTCAACTCGTAGACTGGCCACTTTTTTTTGTTTGTTTGCTTGTTGCTTGCCCATGAAAAGCTTATGCTTTTGGGTCACTAGGGTGCTTTAAGAGGTTTTAGTATGTTGCTATGGGGTTGCTAGGATGTTTCGGTTGTTTCCTTACTGTTATGACTTTTAAAACAACAGTATTATTACATTATTATTAAAATTCTAAATTGCTGTTTTGTAAATATATGGTATGACCAATAAATATATAGTAATAATATAAATACTAATAAAAATAACAAGTCTAATAAATACTAATAGTAATAAATAGTAATAAAAATAAGAAAGTATTGAAGTGGCTCTGGATTGTTTTTGTTACACTGTTTGAAAGTGTCCGAGACTCTACACAGCATGTACTGGATCTCTTAAAGAAAACTGACACTGATCCTTATGGCTTTTGTGTATAACAACCATACAATCCCAGAGGAATTTTAATGGTCCATCCGCTGTGTTCCCATCACCACATTTGAGACACTTCCAGTGCAACATGTGGTTATTCCTCCAAATGGGATTCTCAAAGCGGAAAAGAAAATGTGTAAAAAAAGGAAGTGCTTGGATCTGAAAACTACAAGTAATGGCATGTTCCTGGCAAAAAGTAGCACTATGTGCCTGTTTAGTTTTGTGTGTGGTTTGCTTGTTTTATACCAACAAGCAGATATGCGCACAAGCCTTTAACTTGTGTGCACTTATCAAATTGTAAACACTGGCAAGCAAGCCTATATATTCATGTGGCAAGACTGTGGGGAGAGCAAACATTAGACTACAAGCTGCTCAGCTTAAGATTTCTGTATCTGGATGTGATAATGTTTTGACATATAGACACTTTAACCAAACTGTAAACAGTCTTTATGTGAGGCTAGATAGTGTTAGGAGGCTTTGTGTATGTATGTATGTGTCTCTGGCTATCTGTCTGTCTGTCTGTCTCTATCAATCAGTCTGTCTGTCTGTCTTTCTCTATCCGTCCGTCTGTCTCTATCAATCAGTCTGTCTGTCTGTCTGCCTGTCTCTACCAATCCGTCCGTCTGTCTCTATACGTCCGTCTGTCTGTATCCATCTGTCTGTATCCATCCGTCTGTATGTCTCTATCCGTCCGTCTGTCTGTATCCATCTGTTTGTCTCTACCAATCCGTCTGTCTGCCTGTCTGTATCCATCTGTCTGTCTGTCTGTCTGTCTGTCTGTCTGTCTATCTATCTATCTATCTATCTCATCTTATAGGTTTATGGTTTATCCTCATTCACTTTTCTATAATTGATACCAAACTCCTGATGAGTTCTCAGAAACATTTTGAGATGCAATATATCTTTTTCATGTTGCTTTACAGTGCCAATTATCAGTTTAGCTTCACTTCACTAAGCTGAATTTGAGGATGGTGCTGATTTTTTGGGCTCCATCTTAATAACTGGTTCCTCTCTGCCAAATCTCTCTGATATGAGCCTTGACTTTCAAAGGGATTTCTTTATTAGTAGTCGAGCAGCTGCGTAATCACCAGCTCCCAGGGAAAACCATGGAGTGAAATAATCAACTGTAAACAGCCAGGGAATGTTAATTATGCACTGGCTGCATCCTTAGAGGACAAAACATATTTAACTTGCAATTTCGAACAGTAGGGAAACCCCACACATGGTTGTGGGACCACACTAAATTCCACGTTTTCATTGCATCCCAATGACAGGTCTACACTGTAAAGTGATGTTTTGGACAATAGCATAAGACTCTGGCCCACCTCACTGTTGTGCCTGTTCACAAAGGTGTAATTTTAGTCTGCTTTCAGAGAGCGAATTGTCTCTATGCAATTTAGATCTCTTGAGATTATAATCAAGGACGTTTAAAATACAGTCACAGCTTTTACCATATTTGTCTCTGAAGTTCCACATTTCTACCTCTCTTGCATATCGCCTGTATTAACCAAACTGCTGACAAAAGCGAAATAGCTAGTGCGCAGAACCGAGACAAAACAGCTCTGCAAATTAATGAAAAATAAAACAGCACTGTTAGAAAATTGTCACTCAGATACACAGACATCTGGCTCCTTCACAGTGTTTGGAGGTCTTGAACAATTTCAACAGTAAAACATCACCCTGTGATAGCCAGAGGGACAAATGGGGCCTAAAATGTTTAGGACTCATTCAAGGGTTCAAGACATAGGTTGTTGTAATATTCAAATGCTAAACATTACTATGCTAAATATCATCTGCTCTTAAATTGAAATAAGCTGTTACTGGAAAGGCATTTGATTTCCAAAACTTCTCGTGTATAGCTAACTTTTTGATCTCATATGAGAACAGTTAAGTTAGAACTGGAAAAAGTGAAAAAGTGAGATCTCGCAAACATCACGATAGACAGAGTCACGTGTTTTCCATTTGTCACACGTTATTTGTGATGTCAAAGTCAAGAATGTCCTGAAGCAACTCCCTGTTTCCTTGTTGTAAAGGTCTGTCAAGATGTGGACAAAAATGTGGAGCTTCCAGCAGAGGTCCTTCTTTTATCAGTTTTATTGTGACAGGTTGCCATGTGTTGGGACAAACTGCTTCAGTGCTTTATTGTGGACCTCGGCACATCGTTTTATACCACATAAGAAGGCACAAACACATGTTCTATCCATCTGCCCTTCATAAGATCTCTCTGTGTTGAGAGAATGTGTGTATTTTTCCGCAGGAGATGAGAGGCAACACTAATAGAAGACACTATCAGATTTTGGCTATAAAGGACCAATGGTGCATGCATGGAGACGAGGACTTTGAGGTTCAGAGACTTTATGGCTACTTTTAATGGATGTAAAGAATGTTTCAGCAGCATCCGCCAAATATTTAGCAAATTTTTAGTGCTGTCCTAATATTTTGACAATCCTAATGTAGACTAATGCAAAAGTGTTCACTGTGATGAAGAGTATGTTACAACTTAAAATGCTAGGAAAATAATGCAATGGCCAAATATGTGACCCTGAACCAGTCTCAAGTTGCTGGAGTAAATTTGTAACAGCTACAAATACATTGTATGGGTCAAAATTATTGTTTTTGCTTTTATGCCAAAAATCAAGATCATGTTCCATGAAGATATTCTGTAAATTTCCTACCGTAAATATATAAATATATAAACTTTTTGGATTAGTATTATAGCTAAGAACTTCATTTGGACAACTTCAAAGGTGATTTTCTGAGGTTTTTTTTTTTTTGCACCCTCAGATACCAGATATTCAAGTGGAATCCTTGGAATCCTGCTCATCAATGGAAAGCTAATTTATTCAGCTTTCAAATGTTCACACTTCACTCTTATGACTGGTTTTGTTGTCCAGGGACACATATAGCAATGCAGTCTCCATTTGATACTGATTTTATGTGACATTTTGGAAAAAGACAAAATGCTAAGGTAAAAAACTAAGGTATTTACCATTGTAAACTGTACTCATAAAAAGCTTTTCTGATTCAGATTTTTAGCATTTTTAGATTTCATATTTCCTTTGATTGTAACCATTTTTAACAACTTTATAATTTAAAATAATTTAATTGTATTATTTAACTAATACTTTTTCTAACATGTCTCCATGCTGGTTAGCTGCCACCTTCCTGGAAATGACATCAGATAACCCAGAAGACCGGTCTGACCCGGCTTTCCATTATCTAACTGCTCTGTTCCAATGGCTATTGTTAAGAAGGTGAGTGAATTCCAGGATCTACGGTTTCTGGAACACATATTTTATTAAGTACAAATGCATTTTGCTTAGACATTATATCAAATAACTTGCATTTAGGCCCAATATAGCCAGTTTTATTATATTTGTAATTAAAAAGGCATTTTCAGTAGTGGGGGGATTCTGTATTCATAAACGATTTCCTGAATACAGTAAACAGAAAACAGTATTATTGTCTTTAACCACGACAGAAAAACTCATAAATAGATGATCCATTCTGATGTTCTTCTATGAATTTGGCATGTTCTACAAAATTCTTTGAGCCTATGGATTCCTGTGGGTACCTGCTTTTTAATTTCCTGTTGAGGACCATGCAGGGATTCCTCACAAATTTAATAACAGCAAAATAACTCTGCGTGACAAACATCAAAGCTGCCATGTTCAAAAAGGAAGGACGATCAAACCAGAGGGTATAGTTTTGCATGTCTCAACAACAAAAAGAGCATTTTTGAAGCAGATAGATATTGACTTCCATTACAGAGGTTGCACAGATGGCCAGCAATTGATGTTATTCTCTCAAATATATATTAAGCAATATATCATTTTTAGATCTGTTGTATAAAACCAGTATCACACACACACAGTTGTGCCATTGTACTGAGTAAAATATGCGTTCCAGACAACGTATATATTAATGTCTAGGTGTGCTGTTTATCTCTCCGTTGTGATATTATGAATGTTCAGGGTCTTTACTTTGTGTTATTGTTTTTCCAGAGCCCCTGGCAGAATTTCAATTTCATTAGAGTGCCTTTTTGTCTAAGGTTATGTAACACAGCATCAGTAAATAATGTTTGGATATTTCTAGCACCTTGTGTTCCACATGTTTAATTCATGAAAAAGTTTTTTACTGGTAGATTTTTTGCAGAGGACAAAGCTGTTGCTAAGCTCAGGTCTTCGTCCACACAGAAATGCGCTAACTGTTCTCCGGCCCTCCACTGGAGACTCTCAACATGCAAGAGCGTACCTCTAGTCTGCCCAGCTTTATAACACTGTTTTGGCCTGTTGCTAGAAAACCATCATTATGTGTTGTGAGGACTAAAGCCTCTATGGACCATGCATAAAGAAGCAGAAAAGGGGAACTGGATCCAAACTCTGCGAGGAACGGGCATGTGACCATGTTTTGACCCTTCTCTTTAATCAAGGTGGTCTGATTTGGCAGAGATGGATCAAAGTGTCACTAAGACAAAAGGAGCATTCACAGAAACCCTTCTTCAATCTCAGGCAAGCGCATGTTTTGCACAGAGCCATATGGCGTTTAAAGCACGCTCAAGCAGTGAGCTTATGATACTAGCATAGTTGCTAGCTTACTCCACAACTTTCAGATTTGGGGATGTGTTAATTCAAGATTCATTACAGAAGTGGCATTGATCACATTAGGTTGTATTTGTAAATTCTGACAGCATAGTTTAGTTTGCATGCATTTTGTTGATAAAGAAAATAAATATTAGCTATTTAGCCAGTTAATGAGCTGACAGGCCTGCGTGACACCACTACACTTGCTGTAATTCACTGCGGTGACATGAGAATGACAAAGTACACAGGATATTAGTCAAATACACACCCAATGTCCATCTTTTGCTGTTGATTTTATTGCAATAGCGCTGAAAAGCTTCTGTTTATTCTAACCAAAATCACATTGTTTTATACAACCTGAACTTTAAAGTAGAAACTTTCCAGAAGGACTTGACTAAATTGTACCTAGATTTTCTTCCCCTCATTTTATGCACTACTATTAAAAAGTTTGAAGAAGGGATATTTGCACCAAGGCTGTATTTATTTAATAAAAAATACAGTAAAATAAAAATTTTACAATTTATTACCGCATTTTTTAAAAACACTGTTTTTTGGTTTTCATATATTTTCTTCCTGTGATTGAAAAGCTAAAATTTCAGCAGACATTACGCCACTTTTCAGTTTCACACAATCCTTCAAATATCAGTATATGTTGATTAATTGTGCGTTTGTTTTTGATGATTTTAAACATAAATCAGCAAATAATTTGTTTTATCACCAGTATTTATATTTGACTTGTGAACCAATTCATACTATAATGCAGTGAAATATACTATACTGTTCAGAAAGATTTTATTTTAAAATAAATTAATAGATTACACTGGAATTCACTGATTTCAAATAAAGGCTAAACTTTAAAACTCTCTATTCATCAAAGAATCCAGAAATCAGTATTATTAAAAAATCTGATAGTAATAATAAAACATGTTTCTTGTGCACCAAATCAACATATTATGATATTTGAAGGGTTATGTGACACTAAAAGTGGCATAATGTATACTGAAAATTCAGCTTTTCCATCACGGGAAGAAATTACATTTTATTAAACCATATTTTATGAAATATATTAAACCAGAAAACCGTGCTTTTAAAATTGTAGTAAAAAACTGAAAAACTCAAATAAATACAGCCTTGGTGACCAAAAAATTAAAAAATATCCCTCCCTAAAACTTTTGAACAGTATTTAAGATTTATTTTATAACTAGTCCTAACTGGACAGTGCTAACTAGTCGAGCCTTTACCCCTTGGTTAAACCATGAACTTCTGAGCATTTGTGATTTTATCACCTGAGATGGATGTTAATTCCAAGTATAAATAGAGCCAGAAGCAACTGGCTATTTTTCAGACAAAATCTGCTTAAAATCGCCCCAAATAATCATCACCTCGGCTTCATCTGCTGTACCTCATGTGGATCATGATGAGTCATGTGGAAACTGCTTACCTGATGAATTGAGATTACTGAGAACTGGGGCAAAACCACAGGAATAGTGTTAAACATCTCCCAGGGCATTAAATCCAGCCATTAGTTGAAGTAATATGGGTGATGCATGTCTAATGAAGGACTTCATTGTGCTTTGAAGCATATACAAATGTCTAAATGAACTAAATGATGATGATGTCAGACACGTGTGTATTTATTCTGTAATCAAGTGTAAACCTCTGCAGCACACAGGACACAAATCAAGCAATGATGTTACTTGGAGGAGACAGCTGGTTACTTCATAAAATAATCTTGATTAGGATAGAAGGCACATGATAAACATGAGTCTAAACCAACAGAATATCAAACTTTAATTTAAAGTAAACGTTGCTAAACTGATTGCTGCTCCTCTATTAATCAGTAATCGTACTAAATCATGCAGACATTAAGTCATTGTTGGGCTGTTTTACATCAGTATTTAGACAGATACCTCTTTGGTGACCTTTTTTTCCACTTTGTTCAGATCCGATAAGATCAGACACCTGGGTTATATTGTGTTTGTTATGTTTTGTCATGTGAAAAAACAGAATGTGGCGAACTTTCAGGAGTACAGGGTACAGGAACAGCTTCACACCCTTGGTCTGACAACAGAAGAGAGCTTTTTGAAGTTATTTGTTCATGTCTTGTGCACTTGTGAAGCAAGATATCCAGTTACTTTGGTGAAAATCTGACAACAACAATCCCTGTGAAGTCAGGCCAAGGGTCTCAGAATTTCCCAATAGTTGGCAATAACACCTTAGCTTGCTTTGGCAGTGGCTGGTGGAATGTATTGCCATAGGGATAAAGATGATTACCTGATCTGAATAGGTATATGTCCACTACTGTTCAAAAGTTTAGGGAAGAATTATGTAATGTTTTAAAAGGAGTATCTTTTGCTGACCAACCCTTTTTTTTTTGCATTTATTTGATACAAAATACAGTAATATTTTGAAATATTATTACAATTTTAAATAACTTTTTATTTTAATTAGTGCTGTTAAATGATTATCAGTTACATCCAAAATAAATATTTTAATTTGCATAATATATGTGTGTTTTTATTATGTATATGAATATACAATGTATATTTTAAAAATATATATAATGTCTTCACATGTATATAAATATATTTAATATATAAGCTACATATATATAGATATACTGTATAGTTCCCAGGCTAGAAGTAAATGTTTGTATATAATAGCGTTTTTTGGACAGCTGTCTTCGTAATCGTTATGCATCCAAATTTTTTCGCTTTCGTTTCGCTCAATGAGCTAAACCTCAGTGATCAGATATTGCAGCTTTGATTCATAATCTGCAAAGGCAATGTGTAAATGCATATAACCAATTCTTTCATCTGCTTTTGAAATTGTTTTTGTAGCCTACTGAGATGATGGACATTGATGATGTGTAATAGCATTAGTCATGTTTGAGTTCAACAAATTGCTTCCAGAGCAATATTCAGCTCAGACCCAGATTGATCCTAGTAAAACTGGAACAGAAAACAATGGATGTGGTTTTGACCTGGTAGAGTCTTCTGAATGCTCAGGTGGTCCGTCAGGTATTAGTGGTCTCTTGTTATTCACTAATGGTAGTTTCTGATTAGGAAATTTCACATAAATGCAGCAAGAAACGGCAGCAAAGTGCCTCCTGCAGAGTGATGCTGTCGACTCTTGGGAAAAGGAAGGTTTATCTCTTTTTATTGAGGGTATCATTGGAATTCTATCAGGCCACACAAACAGAGACCTTCATGCCTTTGGACAGGCCCTAGCAAACATAAGGCATTTATTAGTATGGATTCCAAATGATTAACAGGGCAGTACTGAAGAAGGAGGTCTGGGTTTAGTTGGAAGCTGTAGGAGGGAACAGGCATCAATCCGCTCCTTGAGAACAGACGTTTCCCTTCTCGCCCCAAAGGCTCTGAGGCAGGTGGTTCACATTTTATACAGCATATAATTGAATAATAATAATAACAACACAAATTCAGTATGAAATGGAAAATTCATCCTGGAAACACAAAGCAAAGTTTCCAACATGATTCCATCCTTGACTGAACCTTATGACACCATGTACGTCAGGTGAGAGCTGGAATGAAAGGGCTCATGGGTAATAAATCCCAACACTGTTTTATAGCTGATGTGGAATTCACTCCCTGTTTGGGACTGCGCTTAAATATAATGAAAGTGTTGTACTGTTGTTTCTATTTGATCTTTTTTTTCCCCCCTCATACAGGGTGTTTTGGAAGTCGGGGAGCATGGTGGCGATTCTGGTGCCCTTGAGATGATATAACATGTTTTGCTCTGCTACATGACTCCACCAGGGTCTGACATTGATTAGAGGTAGGTATATATTAAAGCAAAAGCTAAATGTAAAATGAACAAAACTTACTTACTTAAACTTACTTAAAGGTTGTGAGTCAGAAGCACCAGACTGTCCATGCAGAGTTGGAATTGCCCCACTTTATAGTCTCTGTGCACAGACAGCATAGGCTACTCTATCAAGTTGTGGAATCAGTCCTCCGTAAATGTGCTAAACACACTCTCATATTTCTGTTGAACTGTTCTGAAACAGTGCTGTAAATGCAACTTAACCACTGGTTTAGTTTTGTCCACCTTTGAAAGCACAACCAAAGTAGTTTTACTTTCACAATGACACACAGCATCTCCAGAACATGGCGCCGGCAACAACACTACAGCAAGAATAATATCACCGCCTTGTTTCTTTGCATAAACATTTGGGTGGTGTTATGAAAATAAACCCACACGGTGACGTAGGAAAGTGGGGGCATGTTTAAACGAGGCGTGTTGACAAGTCATAACTTTTATAAAGAATATCTCTTTGGTTTTGAAACTTTAATCTTTGCAACTTTAGGGATCTTATCTATTAGCTTATAACACTCCAAAGAGAAAGAGAAAGGAAAACTTATGAAATATATGCCCCTTTTAATATAGAATATGATTGCTTGTGAAACATTCTTTTAAATTTTAATGCTGCTCTGTCTATTCATGGCAGTATTGTTTCTTTTAAACTTTAAGAAACAATGAAGGGTGCATTGTAGTACCCATCAAGTTTCCTTTTGTTTTTCTTCTGGTAGTGTTGTTGTTAGTAGTTGTTAAAACTAATTTCAGTGAAAGTCTAAGAATAGCACAGTTTTACTAGTTCCCATCATGAGCACAAAATTCTTATATGAAATTATGGATTGTTCAGAGTGCAAATGTGGTATTTTTGGCCTTAAATGAAATAAGCAAGGGCTCAATAAAAGATCCTGGTGTTCTCTTGTAAAATTGTGAATAGCTCAATAATTAATCATTGAATCAATTTTATTATGCCCACTGCATTTTACAGCTCAGGGTCTGGATGTATTTGCAGTTACTGGAATCAAAGTTTTATTGCAGAGCCAACATACTGTTCCGGTTGTTTAAAAAAAAAATGCCTTGGTACCTTGTAGGTACAACAACAGATTAACAGTAATAGTGAGACAATTAAAGGCCCATGTGCTTATTTTTTCTCTTTATTCATGTTATCAAGAAGAAAACAACAAAACAGAATGTAAAGGTAATGGTAAACATTGTATGTTTTGTTAAAAAGTTATTTTAATGATCTGCTAATTAAATAATTTTATTTACACAACCAAAAAAGATTTTTTCTGAGCTTCTTTTAAGTAATATATTTACCTGCAAAGGAAAAATGCATAATTATTTACATGAGTTTATACAAGCAAATATTATATGCCACTGCTCTGAAAATAATACACTTATATTAAATTATATTAAAGTTCAGAAGTTTTTTTTTATTATTTTATTTTTATTTCAAATGCTTATCCAGGCTGAATTTATTTGATCAAAAATACAGTAATAATTTTAATTATTACAATTAAAAATAGCTGTTTTCTATCTTAATATATTGTAAAAGTAATTTATTTATTTATTTTGGAATATTATCTTTATCTTTACTGTCACTTTTGATCAATTTGATCAAAGTGCTAGTGAAGTGTTTTGCGACCTTGTTTTTGTGGTGCAACCAGCAAATCAGGGTTGTTTTCTCATGTTATTGGTTATGTTTTGTTTATTACAGCTCCAGAATGAGTCGTCACACACATCCGCAAAAACCTGGAACAAAGTGGCCATGGCAAACCAACTGCCTGGGGGATGACTGGGAATTCTAATAGATTGCTCTTTGCAGGTATTCTACACCGTTTACAAGACACTAGTGCTCTACACTACATGTGTTGCAGCAGCTTGTGTTGAAAGCCCCCCTTTTCTGCAGCATCACATATTTCTGAAGTTCCCTTTTTTCATTTTCAGAACAACAAAGCTCGGCACGCACTTTTCACTTTGATTTAAATAAGCGTTTAATTTGAGAGGCCCTCTGTGGTTTGGCCGCCTGCTCCTGTTTGTGCAGCGTAGTGGAGATGCTTTACGACGATAAAGCATGAGAGAAGCTTTTAGTGCACTGCATCACCAAATGACTGGTGTTCTAGGTCAGCCAAGAAATGCTATAAAATCGATGTGGTCGCCGGTGAAGCTGTGCGGCAGAAAGCTGAGGGTTTGGCTCTTTGCAAAAAGGCAGGCATAAATGAAAATACTGAGTGATTCAATGTGACTTGTTCACAGAGTAAAAGCTGTGTGTCAACCTGGTGACCTCTTTAAAACTCTACTCCATGTGCCACTCACATCCGACCTCAACACAGTGAGAAAAATGCTGCAGCTGGGGGCTATTTAGCGGGTGGTCTTTCGCTCTCTGCCCATTCATAGGAGAGTAAAGCTCACATAACAATTAGAACAACATGTCCTGTTACACAACAAAACTTGCTTCCAATAAAAATATCTAAATATTTAACTTTTTTTACATTTTATTTTATTAAATTTTTTGCATTTGGCTTGAACCAGTCAATATCTGATGTGACAACCATTTGCCTTACGCAGTGCAGTAGAGTTGATCAGGTTGTTGATTGTGGCCTGTTGAATGTCCACTCCTCTTCAATGGATGTGCGAAGTAGCTGGATATTGGCAGGAACTGGAACACACTTTCGTTTTCCCAATTCCAGAGCATCTCACAAATGTTTAATGGGTGACATGTCCGGTGAGTATGCTGGCCATGCAAGAATTGGGATGTTTTCAGCTTCAAGGAATTGTGTACAGATCCTTGCAACATGGGGCCGTGCATTATCATACTGCTACATGAGGTGATGGTCGTGGATGAATGGCACAACAATGGGCCTCAGGATCTCGTTATGGTATCTTTGTGCATTCAAAATGCCATCAATAAAATGCACCTGTGTCAACACCCAAATGAGGACAACAAGAATGCAGAAATTCTTTGGTTATGCAAACTGATTGTTGCACCAGCTGTCCAGGTGGCTGTTCTCAGACGATCTTGGAGGTGAAGATGCTGGATGTGGAGGTCCTGGGCTGGTGTGGTTACATGTGGTCTGCGGTTGTGAGGCCGGTTGGATGTACTTATTCTCTGAAACATCTTTGGAGACAGCTTATGGTAGAGAACTAAACATTCAGTTCACACACAACAGCTCTGGTGGACATTCCTGCAGTCAGCATGCCAACTGCAAGCTCCCTCGAAACTTGCAACATCTGTGGCATTGTGCTGTGTGACATTTTAGAGTGGCCTTTTATTGTGGCCAGCCTAAGACACACCTGTGCAATAATCATGCTGTCTAATTAGCATCCTGATATGCCACACATGTGAGGTGGATGGATTATCTCGTCAAAGAAAATATATATATATATATATATATATATATAAACATAACATATTTTTTTATGAAATATATACATGCATGTGTGTGTTTACACATACATAATAAATATACAAAGAACACACGTATATTGTACAAACAAAAACTTTCATTTTGTATGCGATTAATCGCAAATAATAATTTGACAGTACTTATATATATATATATATATGTATATATATGTATATATATATATATACATGTAATTTACTTACTAATTTTTTCTGCAAAGATTAGGAGTTCAGTTCTTGCCATCCCTTGAGAACAGGGACCAAGGTTTACAAGCTATGGCAGTGTGTTTATGTGCTGTGGATCATCCAGAAGAGGCCTAAAGGGAGCTCTAAAAAACTGCGATGGTGACACTTAGTCATTTTATAAGGACTCGGTGGGGTTGCATGCGTGCCACTTGTGAACCTGACCCCGTACCAGAAATATCTATGAGAGACGCAATAAAAAATGCTCCATTTTAGCCATATGAAATTCATTCAAATAACAACAAAAACCTGATACACACTGAGAAAAAAGCCCAGGCTTTTTCCATGACAGAGAATAAAAAATTTTCTGCCACACATGCACATAGTTATGCTAATTTGAAAAAGAAAAACAGCGTTTTTTAGTTAATTCTACGGTTTTGTTGCAGACCATGATGGGCCTCGATAGACAGTCCTTTGGACCGTAATAGAACTGAATGTTTTAGGAATGAATTCGTCTTAGACCTGCGCTACAAGTTTTCTATAAATCTGGTTTGGGAAGTGTGATCACTAGGACCAAGATTGATACTTTTAGAAAAAGGATACATTAAATAGCTAAAAAACTAAAATAAGCAAATCATCATAGTGTTAAATAAAACACACATTACCTCTTGTGACTAATCACATGGTGGATTTCCAGAGGTATGTGTCTGCGGGTTGAAAAATGTTAAGCAGTCTCACATGGTTCAGAAGATAAATGGAGGGCATGAAGGTCTCTGGAAAGTGTGAACTGGGATAAATTAGTATTGGTTCTTAACTGCCAGTTAGGTGGCATGGCAGCACTTTCACTCAATTTCTTTTCGTCTAGACCTAGCATGTGTAGTGTTTCAGACTATTGTTCAAAACTCTACACTGCTTGTTTAAGCATCCCAACCTGCCTGACACAGCACCAATGAGTCAACCTCTGACGTAAACTGGAGTTATTCTGACTGCTTGCTAAGATTTTGAGTGATTGCCAGGTAATGTTGTTAAAGTAGTTACAAGGCCACTGTTAGGCTGTTGCTAACTGCCCCAAGTCAAAACTATTACGATTATAAAGAAAATAAGTGATGCATAATTACCATGCAAGTAACCGTAAGCCAAGCATTAATGCTAACTCTAACTGTATAGTAAGTACATATTACTCTGCAGTATAATTTATAATTACACTTTAACAAGGACACCTTAATAAAAAGTATAACCAGAAGCTGTCTAATCTGTGTGCTTGAAGTTTTAATATATACTTTTTAAGGTATAAATGCATTTTTTTGGGGTGAATAAGGTACTAATTGAAAAGGTACCATACCAGTGACAGCTTTTGTGCCTTTTTTTCCTGAGAGCGTAGGCCAAATGGGGAGTCTTGCCCCAAACTTATGCCATTGGTTGGATTGTTGGATTGCTCAAACAAACAGAGTAATGTTGTAAGTGTCTGCACTCTGTGAACAGTCATCCAATGAATGAATGAGTTGTCTCTCCATATTAAGCTGAGGTACAGGAGAATTATTTTAACGTTGCAAAAATACACACTTCTTCATTAAGTGCTGCATGCACATTGACAGGCCTTCAGAAGTCATGCACCTGTTTCTAAACATTACAGTTGCGGAGTTTGAATGTTATATAAGCTATTATATGATTCAGAATAGATCCAGTTCAAAGACAACGTTTCAGGCAGGCAGGGTTGGTTTAACTTTAAGACTAACACAGCGGAGCAAAAAAGGAGGGGAGAGAGAGTTTGTTTGCTGGGAGTTTGATGGCATTTCAGGCGCTATTTTTCAATTGGACCTCAGCAGCTCCATAGAAAGGGAGAAGAAAGTCATTATTGTCAGTCCAGTCATGTTTTGTTTCCTTCTCACATCCATTTCAATAAATGTCCCTGTAGCATCCAGCCGAAAGAACCTTAGCAACAGCAGGAGAGCTGGCTGTAGACGCATACAAATGACCGTTGTGCTTCTTTTCGGACGAGATCAGGGACAGTTTGTGAATTCCTTAGTGTTCTGACATCAAGGCTAATATTTGTCCCCGACGCAAGTATCTGAGGACAGTCTTGTTTTTCCAAGTTCTCTGTGGTTCTGGATGGTAATTTCTCCCAGACAGCTGAGCCTGTGGACCATCTGTCCTTGTTCCACCTCTCCTTTAATCAGATAATTTGGCCTGTGTGGCGTGTCCTTATTTTTTAATATGCAGCCTGTGTGCACAAACACAGACCTCGCTGTATCCCGCATCCCGATTTCGCTCACCACGCCGCCTTGCATGATGGTTTATTCTTAGTAGAGGGATGCAACCCAAGACGCCACTCATTAATTTTAGAGCACATCCCTTTGCCCATTACATGAGGTTTAGTAAGTGGATAAGTAGATAATGAACCAGCCTTTAATGCCTTGTCTTTTCTTAGACCTCTCTGCCTTCAGGAAATGTGAATGTGCTTTAAGCATTTTTAGAAAACACAGTTTGGGGGCCTGCTTTTCATTATATGGACTATAATTGGGATACACTTTCAACATGCTTTGTCAAATCCCACTAAGTTCTTCACTATTATTTAAGCAACGCTTATTAAGTTATAGGAAAAAGTATAATGTTGTATTGAACTGAAAAGGAAGTAGATTAAATAAAATGTACAGAACAACTAAAATTTGTGATATGCACTAGCGCTCTGATTGTATATATTCCCAGTGGTTCAAATTCAAACAAATTCAAATGCATTGGCAGATCATATTCCAAACTTGAAATAAATTGGGTAAAATAAGTTTACATTTTGTGCTTTGTTTAAACTGTGTATCAGTTCTTGTGGATTAGTTTGTTAAAAGAACCATTCACCCTGAAAATACTGACTGCACTTTCTAATCTTCATATCGTTCCAAACCCACTTTATTTTTTCCATGAAACATAATCAGGGAAATTCTGAGGAATGGGTGCTATTTTTGGTGCAATTACAATGAATAGGCACAATTTGCTTTAAAAAGGATACACAAGCATCAAATAGTTAATATGACTTTTGCATTATATTCAAAGTCTTTTTAAGACAAACAATACTTTTCTGTGAGAAACAGACTGAAATTGTTGTAGCGCACAAATTATTGGTGTTAGTGAATAATTTGAGTCAGAATTCTTTAAAGGGTTAGTTCACCCAAAAATGAAAATTCTGTAATTAATTACTCAACCTCGTGTCGTTCCAAACCCATAAGACCTTCGTCATCTTCAGAACACAAATTAAGATATTTTTGATGATATCAGAGAGCCATCTGTCCCTCCATAGACAGCAATGCAACTAAAAATAATCCCAGATCCAGAAACGGTGGTAAAAACACGGGATCACCATCAGTTTTGCGGCTATATGAGAATACTTTTTTTGTGCAAAGAAAACAAATATAACATCATAAACTCAACCGTTCTTCTCCCATGACTTACGTCTTCCGCCATTTTAGAGAACATTACTACATACACATACGCATTTCACCCGGATGTTAACAAGGCTGATTACGTCAAATACATTAATGCTTGCGTATACAGTGCTTTGAGATACTCTCTAAAATGAGGAAAGACATAAGTCACGAGTCAGTTATGTTATTTTTGTTTTATCGCAAGAGTTTTTAGTCCGAGTTGATGTCCATCTGTAATCACTTTCGACAATATATTATTATCCTTTGAAGATGTTGGCCGAATTAGTTTGCGTTAGCGCCGTTTACAATTTCTCACACGCACTTTTGCTTTTTTCCATTTCCTTTCTGTGTGTTTCCAATGATGTGTACAGGTTCTGAGCCATAAAACTCGAAATAATTCAAAACAAAAAGGATAAGATGCTTTCCAGGGGGACATACCACTGACATGGACTTGCGCAGAGAGTACTGAAAATAGACCGCTTCGCTATGGTCCACTGGGCGCAGCCAGTACAGGATGCAGTTCACCAAGAAGCCAACAGGGACAAATCGACACCAGATCTGAGGTGCAATGTTCTGAAAAGGCCAATCGTCTTGTTTATTTCCTAGGCTGTGTTTTGCACTGACAGATATGTAAATGTTTACATGTGTAGAAGACCGTAGGGGTGGGGGTGACGAGTGAGTCGAGCCCCTCTACTCTGACCCCGGGTGGGTCACCTCCCATTTGGATGGTACTGCATGAACTCCGGGCCCTTTCTGCCTGGTTTCAAGCACAGATGTTCCTGGGACATCGCCTAAAAGCAATAGATCAGGTCCATTTGTCATTTTCTTAATCATTATGTTACACCCCTAGATTTTGTCCCTGAGGAAGCATCACCATGGAACACACACAAACAGAGGCTGCGGCCCAATCTCGAATGTGGTGACAAGCGAGCCGGCCTCTTTGTGGAGCTCCAGACTGGAGGTGCTGCATATTCCACATGCCTGAACACTCTCTGGATTACCGATGGAGCAAATAATGAGTTTTGGCCCTGTGACGACAGGATATTTGAATAGCGATGTCGTGCATCAGTCTTTTTCAAACAACTCTGCGCTCCCAGCGTTAATGTTTACCGATTGTTCGCTGGTGTTTTCCTCCCGGCTACAGACTTTTCAATGAAAACTCTGCTTCTGGCCCCGTGCTAGTGTGTATGATTAAACATCTGTCCCTTTGAAACGCAAGTCTGCGAGACGAATTATTCAATACTGGAGGTCGGGGAAGGAGGGGAGCGGAATCTAGCCACGGCTTGATGTAAACACTCAGCTCAAATGCCCGGCCGTCCTTCTCAGGCGATAATTATTCCAGTGATAGATTGATCGAGTGATGTGTTGTTTGTTAAGAGCACAGGTCGGAACTGCGTGACGTGAGTTGGAGTAGGAATGACAGATTGTTGGAGCGCTGCGCTGTCCTGTTCGCAACATGTGTTTTTTAATATCTGCGTTCTCCAGATGACTAACCGCTTTTGGGGTGGTCAGGGTTCGCATCGCACGGCAGCGCAATTCAGATCATGTGCGAGGGAAATCGGTTACATCCAAACAGACATGGAGAGAGAAATATGATAGGCATTGTTCATCTGATACGCTACAGATGCCCTGTATTTAAATTCAGTGAAAGTGCAAACACGCTTCTGTACGAGGTTTTGCTTTGTTCACTATAGCACTATTTTGGCTGCCAATTAACAATTTACCTATCGGTAAGCCCCCTTAGTTACTGTTGCTTCCTCGGACAAACAAATGGAGTTGCTCACTGTCTTACAATGACAGCTGCAGCGTGGAAACCTTGTCCCATGATGCTTTTGCACACTTTTGGACACAGAAGGTCATCAAAAAAATAAATACGGTGGATAACTTGACACAAGGGTTTACAGAACGCCATGCAAATGGTAGATGTCTTATATTATGGTCGGTCATCATGATCACGGATGACAGCATCCCGAATCAACACTGTTCATGTATTGCAGGGTACGATTAAATTAATGTACATTTAACCAGTTTAATATGAAGAGACAGTGAAATGTAGACCTTCGTTTGTGTTTTTTTGAAGCCAGAAAATGAACATTTTGTCTTCATTTGGATTAAGGTCGAATGCTCAGGGACATTTTCAAAGCTCAGGGAGTTTTGCTCGGATTTAGGAAATTGAATAAAATTAATTATGTTACCTATCCTCTCATGATACATCGAAATCAGTGTCAAAAGTACCCCATTTTTTTTTAAACATTAGCCCCATAAAAAACGATGCAAGCTTCAGGTCTTCCATTATTTCTCCATGATGCTGAAACCTACAGATGTCCGAGGTTCGCTCTCCATGACACTGATACTCGACTGCCATTGGCTCATCTGCGTTTGAGGGGAGGGACTTACCAATAGGTCAATTGCCCTACAGATGCAGTTTCTGTAAACACTTGTTTAAATTCTGTTAAATTATGTAAATAGTGTAAATTAGGAAACATTGTTATATAAATTAGATTTTGCTTTGCTAATTGTGATTAATTGTGATACGCTTTAAATTTGGTAAAAAAAAAAGTTCATAAAATGCTTTCATTCTTTGATATCGCAGGGTAATTATTTATGTTAATTAGATTTTGCTTTGTTTGAAAAGGGTGAAATTAGGTTGTAAAATTTGTTGAAAAAAAGTGTTTCCGTTCTACGATATGTAAATTAGGCAAACATTTTATTTAAAGGGATAGTTCACCAAAAAATGAAAATTATATCATTGATTACTCACTCTCATGTCATTCTAAAATAGTCCATGTGACATCAGGGGTTCAAACGTAATTTTTACGAAGCTACCAGAATACTTTTTGTGCGTAAAGAAAACAATAATGTCACTATTTATTCAACAATTTTTCTCCTAGAGTTACCATCTTCTGTAAATCGGTTTTATTTATGTTCAGTATGAACGTAAACAGTGCAGATTACATTGATTAAGTTTTGAGGTACTAGACGGTAACTATTTTACAGATGTCCCGATGTTTCTGTGTGTAAATCGTGCTAATATCCGTCTACGGAGGGTCAGATGGCTCTCAGATTCAATCAAAAATATCTTTGATATGAACAAAGGTCTTATGGATTTGGAACGACATGAGAGTGTAAATGACAGCATTTTCATTTTTGGGTAAACTAAGCCTTAAAATCTGATTTTGTTTTGTTTGCAAAAACACTTTTTGGCCATCTCAATTACACTATGGATGCAAAAAAGTGCAAACATGCTTACGGTGAAAAGTATGTAAATTAGGCTAATTCTCCATGTAAATTAGATTTCGCTTTCATAGCAAAAGCACTATTTGACTGCAAATATTAACAATTGCAAATTGTTAAACAATTAAAGTTGTTGTAAACATTTGTTCAAATTAGAATTCTGTAAATTAAATTTTTCTATTATTATTAGATTTTGCTTTGCCAATTGTGATTCATTAGCTATGTTGCACAGTTAAATTTGGTTAAAAAAGTGTAAAAACTGTATATATATTTAGATATAAATATGTATATATACATTCTATATATTTAAATCAGGATAAAAATTTATATAAATCTGATTTCTGATTTTGTTGTTTGCAAAGGGTGAAATTTGGTGAAAAACTGCTACAATATGTATCCATTCTACAATCTGTAAATTAAGCAAATATTTTATTTAAATCTGGTTTAGCTTTGTTTGCAGAAACACTATTTGGCTACCAAAATTACACTAGAAAAAAAAAATATTTAAGCTAATGTTCTATGTAAATTAGATGTAGCTTTCTTCGCAAAAGCACATGAAATGATGGAAAAGAGTTAAAAAAAAGCATGCAAAAAAAAACCAACTAAACTTTATGAGGGAACAATTAATTCTCACTGATTTCTTTAAATATAATTTTTATAATTATATTCCTTTGCATAGTGCCCCTCATTGTTATCGGGTTCAAACATGCTGCACTGATATTGCATGCAAACGCGACTAGTTATGTGGGCAGCAAGTTCCCCCACCAAACAATTTGGCTAATAGAGGTCTATTAGTGGTGGGTCCCTACAAAGTCGTAGAGTGTGGAACAGGAAGTGTTAACATCTGGGCAGCTGGCGTATGGCGTGGCAGTGAACTGCTGCACTGAACTCTTTCTCTCTCTTCCTCTCATGTTGAGTGAAAACAAACACAGCTCTCATGTTTTTGCCTGCTGTATCGGGGTCGAAGAGGTTTGTCTGGCTGCTCGGTGAGCGACCTGCATCACACTTTTCTCTCTGATGTCCCACTCTGGTTATTGGGGGTCAGGAATGCACCATGTTTGTTTGACTTGCATCACATTGTGTTCCCCAACATGAAACGGAACTCATTAGGAGACTAATGTGCCGGAGAACTGTCATGCAATTCAACTTGACTGGAAATACTAGGCTGAGCTAGACATGGTCCAAGTAGATTCTCATAAAAAGATTGTGTTTATTATCATGATGATGATGAACAGATTTGTCTGAGCTAAATCAACCAGGACTGCTGTTTCTGTTGGTATTATATGACTGATTAGTATCATAGGGTAAGTGTACTTCTGTATCACTTCGTTGTGTAAAATACATTTGTTTTTATTAATCTGCTTGATTTAGTTTGTTTGGTGGCCTCCAAAAAGGCACTTAAGAATCACTTAAAAAGTTTAAGAATGCCATTGCATGAAATTTCACAGAAAGTAGCAACTGCAAGCAAATGATGCTAGGCCTTTTTTTGGCCCAAAGCGTGACAAGAGATATCTCCCACACCATTACACAACCATTAACACCACCTGAATTTATACCCTACCATCTAAATGCTGAAATCAAGATTAACCAGACCAAGCAAATGGTTGTGCGTTAAAATCTGTGTAGATCAGCAATTTCTGAAATATTCAAACCAGCCTGTCTGGCACCAACAACCATTGCCATGTTTAAAGTCACTTACATGAACTTTCTATTCCGATGCTTGGGTTGAACTGCAGCAGATCTTTGATCATTCATCCCTAAATGAGCTGCTTTTATGTGATCAATTAGATATTTGCATTAGCTTGCAGGTGTGTGTATATATATATATATATATATATATATATATATATATATATATTTTTTTTTTTTTTTTTTTACGTGCTCATGTGCTGACGTTTGCTCTTTTATTTTCTGTTTTTGTCTTTTGGACTTTAGTATAGCCAAATACGTTTTGGAGGCACTTGACATCTAAAAAGCCCCAGTTGACCTCAACACAGTTAGGCTAAATTTCTGTGTTGTTTTGTAAAAGTAGATTATGACTAGAGCTACCCTGGAATTGCTGTTCGTCAAGTTCAGCTTCGGTTTAGTGAAAGTATTTGACATTATGAAGCAAATGGGAAAAAATTCCATTACGAGCATTTAAATGACTCTAATAATTCAATTTAATGTGGTCAACCACAGTGTTTCTTTTAGAGAAATTTTGAGAATTTTTATATCCCTACATTCCCTAACATAAAACCATCTTGGTGTCTGTTCTATTTGACTTGGGTACTTTATAGTGGGGTCCTGAAATCACTTAAAAAGTGCCGTTTTCTTTGCTGTTTTAGCATATTTAGAGACAAAAATACTTTTTTATTTTTATGCAATGTTTTGTCAAGGATGTTCAAAAAAGTTTTTCTTTTTTTTTTTTTGTACATTTTGTTCTTATGCGTGATGTAACTGTATGGTGGAAATGCGTAGTAACCTACCCTTAAAAGCTGTTATCATGGCACACAATCAGAGTAACTGCCAACAGACGTTAGATTTAGTCTAAGATGTAGCCTTTCAAAAAAGTATTTAGCTCAATTCCTGGAAATCCTTGCCAGTTTGATGATTAGCGTTGCAAGGGTGGGACAGCTTTTTGTCTGACCTTTTTAAGCAAATAACAAAAGCATGACACTGATTAGATGCCATTACCGTGATGATATTGTCAGTGTTGAGCATTTAATGTGTTTTTCCCCCCTGTTTGCTGTGCACAGAAATTCAGTGCACTTATTTTATTAGTAAGAAATGAAGTTATTACGTTATTGCCGTTTCGCAGCTGCTTATCTGATACAAGGACATTTTTTAAATAATAACCATGTATTTTCATATATGCATATGAAGAGCTGTGAGAAAATAGTTACCAAGGTTTCTAAACATAAACAGATACTTATATCTGGTTACAACACATTGATGCTTATGTAACTGGAAGATTTATAGGTCACAATGAGTTTGTCTTGCCCTCACAGACACACTGATCTGAAATGTGTGATTCAGAAGAGAATGAAAGGAATTAGTGGTGTTATTGGGCCTGCGTGCATCTAAACATTGTAGTCATCCTAACTCCGTTATCTCACTAACATGCCCTGGCCAAAATTTACAGCATTGGTCAAGATTTAATTTCAGACACCACATGATCACTTGTTAAAAAAAGAAAAGAAAAGAAGTCAGACAAGAAGACATTTTGAGGTTTATTTGATGCTTGTTTTGTATAACTGTGTTGACATTGATGAGATGCTTTATAGATCTGTGATTTTCATCACAAATGAGTGTCATTTGGGATTCTTCAGTTTAAGAGCACGTGTATGCAACATACCCTAAAGATTGCCTCAGATTTTTGTCCCGTCACTGCAGTTTTCAATTTCTGTGACAGCCCAGTAGAGGGCAGTGTGACGTGAGACGTTTAGATAATCTTGTTTTGAGTCCCTGAAAGTATTGAAGTATCTGCACAGTTCAGTTTAGGAGTACAAAAGCATAACTTTAATAGATTATTGCTTTCATTTTTTCCTAAGAGTCTATTTACAGCTATTTTTAGGGACACTTTTTTTGTTACAGACTCTTGAAGTTTGTTCATTCATGCCTCATACTCGCTGTTCTGCAGTCCCCTTAGGATACTGAAGGAAATGCTAAAGATATGAAGTGTCTCTCAGGGATTCTGTTTTTTGTTTTTTTGCCTTGCCTTGCTTTACCTTGCCCTTTTGAACACTGCTTGCCCATGTACACTTTTGAAGCTGGCCCTCCACACATTTTGCCCGTTCTGTGTTTACTTACCAGAATCAGAAAATAAACACTGCACTGGCTCCACTGTAATCAGCCGGTTATGTACACAAGTAATTTAGTTATTTCATGGAGTGTTTAAGGGGATTTTGCATTCCAGACAGCTGAGTAATACGTCCAGAGTTTGAACACCTTATGTTTTGGAATATGACGATTAAACAATTGATTAGTAAATCTGGCCATTATATTTTCATCGTGGTCATGATATTTGATTTGATATTGATTTTTATTATAGATTTCATTATTTCTATTGTTTATTGTATATTGTATTTTATTTTCATTGTAGAATTATAGAATAGAATTATACTGTTTTATTGTATTCTAATATTTTATATTTAATTTTGTTTTTAAATTATGAGATCCTAATGAGATCTTTGATGGATTATAGATCCCATTAGTTTATAGTTGTATTTTATATTTTATTATGGATATCTAAAGTTTTATTTAATTTTACATTAGAATATTTTATTTTATTTTAGAATTATGAAATCTCATTATTTTATTACAGAATTGTACATTTCATTATTTTATTGTTGTGTTTTATATAAATTATATTTTATATATTTTATAATGCCTTTAATTTTGTTTTATATTATTGTAACACCCCAGCATGACACAGGAGACAAAGGTAAGTTTAACAGTTTATTGAATTCAATAGAGTGGAGGAA
>JAUCMR010000052.1:18772803-18785694 GCA_032357425.1 Enteromius argenteus | reverse complement strand
TATGAAGTTATAGCTTTTTGTTTCATTTAAATTTATGTTTTAACATATTTGATAAGTAAAGCCTACCATTACATTTTCATCATGGTTACCGTATTTAATTTTCATTTATTTTTATTATAGAATTGTACATTTATTTCTTTATTTATTTCATTTTTATTTTTATTTAATTTTAGGTAAACTTTATTTCAATAGTCCACAGACATTCTACTAACAGTAAGTAACTTTGCAACTACATGTTAACTAGCAGTCATATGATTATTAGTAGACTGTCTGCTTAATAATTTCTAACACTTTATTTTGATGGGTCCACAACATAGAACATACTGACTTTGAGAAACTTGAAAGTGAAAGTATATCTCAACTTATTCTACTAACCCTAAACCTAACAAGTCTACTCTGAGAGTTAGTTAACATGTAGTTGCAACTTATTGAGAATTAGAAATGGTTACAGAGTTACTTATAGTTAGTAGAGTGTCTAAGTGGACTATCAAAATAAAGTGTAACCTTAATTTGTATTGTAGACTCATAGACTTGTACTTTAATGTATATTATTATATTTATTTTATTTTAGAATTGAGAGATCTTACAGAGATATTATGAATTATAAATATCATTAGTTACATATTTTGTTTTATTACGAAATTATAGATTTTTTTTCATTTTATATGATTATTTTATATTTCATTTATTTCATTTTATAATTAAGATTTTATTGTAATATTTTATTACAGAATTATAGATTTCATTAGTTTATTGCTGTATTTCATAATGAAACATACTATTTTGTTTTATCTTAGTTCTTGTTGTTTTATTCTAGAATAAAAATTTTCTTTACTTTATTGTAATTTAAATAATGGAATTTCATTAAATTTTACAATTGATCCCTTGATTTTGTATTTTCTTAAAGAATTACAGAATCAGATTTTTAATTTTATGTTTTCATTTTAAAATTCATTTTATGTTTAACACTGTTACAGATTGATAGAATGTCTTGTTACAAATGTTGAGTTATTCTGTGGTTCCAGCTTTTAAACATGGGAAATGAATAATTTCCTATAATTCAGGCACCACATTTTGAAGACGAGTGAGTGTGCATAACCTGAGTAAGAATATGTGGTCAGCTCCCTGGTGACTTAGAGTGGTGAATAGGGCCACGTGTCTTCACGAAGAGGAAGACACCCCCTCCCGTCCTTAGTCACTCGCTCCTCTTCCTGTCTAAAGAAAGGGAGGATGAGAGAAACGAGGCTTAAAGCATGCATACTACACTACTGCTTTCTTCTAGCTCTTCTGACTCTTGGCCCAAATAGAAGGTGTGATAACCGAAGACGGGTCCAGTTCTGCCTGAGGTACTGAAGGTACCCCATTGTCACGTGACGGCAAGCAAAGAGTAAGCGAACAGCTCTAAAGACCCCTTCTCAAAATTGCTGACCGTGTATTTTTAGGCTAGCAGGAAAACACGCTAACAGGATATCCATTATTATCTGCCCATATGCAACCCAAACAGAACACTGTCAGAGTAAGGCCATTGTCTCCGAAGCACCAAAGGAAGGTTTTACATGGGTGCCCACTCCAGAAAATTGTTTGTAGAAGCTTATCCTGTTCAAACGCCCACTTATTCAACCTCATCCTGTTCATCATGGAGAAACGGGCCACGCTTGTTTTAATAAGTTTATGATTCACTAGCTGGAAGAACAAATTCCCTGCCAGTTGACCTTCAAAAAACTCCATCTACGTAGTGATTGAATACCAAGATCACCATAACAGAATGAATCACTTCCCACTCTTCAATTTGGGAGTTCTTCAGTGGGCATTAGGCAATTGCGAACTCTTTGCAAGTTGTTGAGACGTATGCTAAACGTTAACTTGACCGGGGATGCCTTGGTACGTAAGCCCTGCTAGAGTCTGCAGGCAATTATGAGATGTTCTTTAGAGATTGTAGCGTAGCTGCTGCCTCGCAGCTCAAGGAACTGATGACAGATTAATTTGACTTCAGCTCGGCAACTCCGAGGCCCAGACAGCTGGAAATGGCTAGCGTGGGAGAGAGTGGCAGTGCGCACGGATTTCCTGCCATGCTCTTGCCTCCTGGAGAACGTTCTCCCAGTAGGGGAATGAAAGGCGAACTGGGCTGAGTGCTTCCTCTGTGCGAGGCTGCAGCTGCTTGACTGAGGGCTTTTTTTCTTCGACAAGTGCTTTGTCAGCATGCCACTGCGGCCCGAGACAATGGATGCCTGACTTGGGCCAGAGAGCGAATAACACTTGAGCGTTCTTTAAATGTAAAATCCTAAACTAAAGAGCTTGTACAGTCACACAATAGAACAAATGAGTGCCCGAAAAGTTAGTTCAACTCGGCTTTTTGCTGAAGGATGGAATATTAAATGAAAGTATCTGACATTGTATGTGGTCTTTGATTGCCTTTGCGTCTTTTGTATTGTGGTTTGATGGCATTGCTTATGCCTCAATAAAAGGCTGAGGGTTCAAAGTTCCCTTGAGAAATGAGCCAGTGGAGGTTTTGAGCTTCTAGCATTTCCTGTAGCGCTAACCGCATTGATTTACAAATCACAAACAACCACAAATCACGGAATAAATCGGCATCATCTGGGACACATGCATGTCTTTTAACCAGACTTATTGGAAACCCTGACCTAAAATGATACCCTTCATTAAATGCAGGGTTGCAGTTTGCATTGAAATGTTGTATGTCAGCTCTTTAGTTCTTTTTTTGTTGGCCAAAATATTCTCTCAATTCAGTCAGAAAAAAATAAAAATAAAAAGTGTTAGGCTACTGTTGCAAAGGTCGACTAATTCAACTGTACTAAAATGTCCTTACATTTACCAGACAATCTAATCAGGCAGAAGAATGCATTTTTTCAACATGTTTGCTTGTATATGCCTCATTTAGTTTTGCAAAGGTCCAGAAAAAGGTTATGTTTCTGAACCCTGTATGGACCTTTCTCATATGTCGATCCAGTATGGGTGACATAATTGGAATAACAACAGCCCATTTTTGGATGACTATGTCATCAACACTTCAAGAACACCAGCACAAGCAGAATATTCTCCACCTGAACTAAGAGTGCTGATTTGAACATTTTCAAACCCAACAACCTCTAACAGGAAATACATTTATTCCACAGCTATAAAACCCGTTCCCATGTGTCACATGATAGAATTAATGAGTAAAGAAAAGCATTACAACTCCCAAGCACCGTCAGTGTGGATGCACTGAGGGATGCTTGAGGAATGCGATGGTTTTAAACACTGAACAGTTGAGCGACAACATGTGTTTGTGTGTGATGAGATGAAATTTAAACTGCAGTCCGCAGATGAAAGAAAAAAATGTTTATTGCAAATCTGAAAATGCTACCTTTATAAACCAGGGAAAATTGGATTAGTTTGTTCGTTGAAAGAGGCAAACAAACCAAACTAGACTTGGAGCGGCAGAACGGAACATTTGAATAACCGCATATGGTATGGGTCAGTGTTTACCTGTTTATGTTTGCAGATAATCTCAAAGTTGTTTGGATCAGTAGTTCTCAAACAGTTTGAACCATGTGTGATACATTCAGATATTTAGAGTACCAATTAGACACTACAGCGCTTTTGGGCTTTCACTATGCATCATTCGATGCACAAACTTCTAGTAAACATATCAGACATGTAAATAAAGTGTACATTGTAAAATATCTTAAGTATTTTAAATTAAATCACATGGCGGGCCACCGGTGATAAATACTATAGTTGGTGGTATAGTTTAGGAATGATTATCTCAATGTAAGAAGGAAAAAAAAAAGTAAGAAGTCTGAATCCCATTTGCAATGTGAATTAATATGCCAATGCAGTCACTCCAAACATCACAATCCAACTGCTAAAATAGAATGTAGAGAATAGTTTCTGGTCATTTTTCCCCATAATCCCTCTTAATTCCCCATAATTTCTCTTAAGAACATATAAATCTTGTTATACTTAAAAACATATTTCCTTCAAAGATAACAATTTGATCTTCACTTTTCTTTCTTTTGCAGATATTTTGAGGAACTTGGGGTTGATGAACAGGGGACTGACTTTCATTGCATGGAACAGACATTATTGAACTTTTTTTTTTTAGTTTTGGTTATGTTGTTCCATGATGGTGAGTAAATCATTTTTAATTGAACTATGCCTGTAAGGAAAATCCCATTGTTCATTAATTTGCTTACAAATGTATATAAATTATGCCATACATGCAATTTAGACTCTGTTGTAACTCAAAACAGGCCATAAAATGAAATGAAACCAGAGAGAATTTGAAAAAATGGGTAGATGCCATATGCATGACAATACAATTCACAAATAAAATTTATAAAACGGCCCCTTAAGGTAATTACAAAGATTATTTTATATAGCTTCATTATTTCACGAGCTCCAGGGAGATGGCGTAATTGCATTTGTAATATGCACTGCATTGCTGGAATGAAGAGTAATGGTTATTTTCGGAAATGGAATTCTAGTGTCACTTTCCAGTTTGGATGGGTAAAAAGGTGCAATGTGCTGGCAGACCTCAGTGGCATTTAAATAAGAGCACCAAATAATCAGACTGTTAAAAGAAATGGGGTTCTGGCAAATGCGTTCTGCATTCATTCCCTCTACCTGTCACATACAATAGAGTTTAATGGAATTCTGTGAGGTTGGGGAATGCACTAAGGTTCTATATATTAAAATTCTTAATTGGGTATAAAAAAAAGTTTACTGCATACAGTACCTAACAATGCTATTCTCAGGCTGTTAGCGTATTACAGCATGTGCTGTGGGTCTTCTGGAGGGGGCTAAAATCTAGGAACCGGAGAATGGTGCTGTTTTCAATTAGCATGCCAATCTGAATGGCATGTCCGGCTGACAGGGCTTTACAAGCGTCTAAACACAGGGGCCTATGGGAGTCGTGCGTGCTGGCCTTTATCGGCACCCCTGCAACCTGTTCTGAAAAAGAGACAGTAGCTCTGATTTGCAAGAGTCCCTTCAGTGTTCACTTTTACAGAGAGACACAGTGTGTGTGTGTATATTCATATATATTTGTATTAACATAAATAAAACATAAATAACATAAATATATTTTTTATTAATGTGTCTTTAATATATCATAATGTATTACACATTCTATTTATATTATCATGTACTTATTTATGTATTATGTGTTCTATATGTATATTATACATATATATATACATTTTATGTATTCAGGAAACGCCAGATGTGGAACCTTCTCAGGGAGAAGCAACTTGGCTTTTTCAGAGTAGTCTAGAGTGTGCTCATGGTAACTGACAGGTCTATGTCAGTCTAATATCTGTCTGGTCTTTTTTAGCTCTTCTATGAAACCAGACGTCTCGCTCCAGCAGAGGTGAATTCCAGGAACAAATAAGGCAGGTCATACAGTTCATTACCAATTAGACCACTTTATTATGCCCCTTTAAAACCCAGATTATTTATTCCATAGATTGAGTTCCACTGAACAATTTGCAAATAAACTGAATTGAAAACAGCCAGACAAGGTCAGTGTCCAGCTGTGATAAATTATATAAAAATTTTGAGCACTTTAACTACTCTGTCAGTTGCCGTGATTCCCACTGCTTTTTACAACTTTATGAGTTATACTTTTTGTAATGTCATTCAGTTCTTTATTGTCAAAGCCTGTTTATTTATTTTAATTTGAAAGAGATTGTTGTTTTGTATTGTAGATATCATGTTTTATATTGATATTCTTTCGGCTTTTCAGAGATATGGCAAGGCATCAGATGCAATATGGCTAGGTTTTACTGCAAATTCAACAATAAAAACAAGCTAAATTGCTCACATTTTTTCATGCCCAAGCCCTTTCTTGAAGGGAATTTACTTACCAGCACATTAGCCTGGTTAATAACTTTAACCATCGTCCCCGGAGCCAAACACGCTTTGGAGTCTGATGCCTTTTCATAAAGTGAAATACTTTGATTTGCCAGGCTTTAAAGGGGCTCTGAGGAAAGAGGAGGCCCTCCATGGTTGTTTGTGAGAGGCAGAATGAGCTTTTTATTCCAGTTTTTTGGCAGCACAGCCAGCAGTAGAGGCCCTCAAAAGAGTCCGTATAGAAGCCCAAGTGCTCAGTGAGCTCTTCACATTTTCCCAGGCGAAAAATCCTGTGCTACTTTTGTTCTGTTCGTTTGCGCAACCCGGGTAGGACGAACAAACTTCTCTCTGGATACAGTGTTCATCGCTGATGATAGAACACACATGATTGACCATAATGATCCAGATTATTTGAAGCAACTCAAACGTGGCCAAATCACTTGGAAATGGCTTGATCAAACAGTGCTTCTTTCATCTCCATGTTATAGGTCATTAACCCTGGCAACAAACTAGTTAGTTGTTTTCATCAGTGAGAAGTCCAACAGAGGCCTGAAAACCGGTTTGTCCAAGTTTATTTTTGATGCTAATGTGTCTTATTTCACCCCGATTAACTAATGTAGCCAGTGATTGTTTAGAGAATATGTGTTGGTAATCCGTTGTCAAGTGTATATTGCAATAACAACAACATGGTCCATCGGTGCTATTGAATTGAATTAGGCTAATGCTGAATATATTAATCCAGAAATCTATGAATCTACAGTATGAATAATTTGAATGGTGAAATGCCAGGGTTAAAGGGATTCTTCCCTATATAACTTTCTTTTTTCAGATGAATACAATTGGAGTTATATTAAAAATGCCCAGGCTCTTCCAAGCTTTATAAAGGTATTAAATAGTGGTCAAGATTTTGATGCAAAATAAATGGCATAAATCCATCATAAAAAGTGCTCCACATGGCTCCAGGGGGTTAAAGGCCTTGTGAAGTGAATTGATGCGTTTATGGAAAAAATCATGAATCATGAATTATATGTACAAAATGAGAATTTGTAAAGAAAATGTATGGGGATTTCAATATGTAAACCAAGAGGATATCAATTGCATTGATTCACTTCAGGAGGCGTTTATTCACCCCACGTAGCCATTTTTTTATGATGGATTAATTTACTTTTATTTCGTGTGAAAATCTCATATCTTATATGCATATGTAAGGATAGTAGCTGATAATTAAAAAAGACCTCACCAATAATTTTGACTGCATAAACCCCTCCCCTTTCTTACAACTAACTGCAAAACCCAATCAACAACCAATGGATAGTCCCAAGTCCCATTCTTACACACCATTTATCTCCATCACTTACACCAGCTTGCAGATGTTCTAGTCCTTTAAAATAGTTGGACAGACACAAATTTGGAAGTAAGTCCATGACCCAGGTAGAACTTAAAGGATTACTCCACCCCAGAATAAAAATTGTGTCATTAATCACCTACTCCCATGTCGTTCCGAACCTCTAAAAGCTTTGTTCGTCTTCTAAACACAATTTAAGATATTTTAAATTTAAAACCAAAACCAGCTTGATTGCCAAATAATGAACACTATCAAGGTCCAGAAAAGTATGAAAGACATAGTCAGAATAGTCTATTTGCCATCAGTGGTTCAACTGTAATGTTATGAAGCTACGATAATACTTTTTGTATGGAATGAAAATAAAAATAATGATTCAACAATTCGGCAGCGTAGCATCACCGTTGCGGTATTTTGGGGAGTATCTGCCAAATGCAAATAGCGTATATTACTTGTAGCAGTGGATACTCCCCAAAATGGTGCTATGATAACTCTACAGTGCCAAATTGTTGAATAAATTCAGTATTTTTGTTTTGTTTCTGTAGAAAAAGTGTTCTCAAAAAGCTTGTATGGGTTTGGAATGACATGGAGGTAGTGAATAATGACAAAAAAATCATTTTGGGCTGTAGTAACCCTTTAATCTGCTCATCAATGTGTATTTTGTTTTTAGAAATGGCTTTTGCTCCCTATAGACCAAGTGAAAGCAATAATTTTCTTTCTTTTTTTTTACATGACTACTAATGCATGACCTTTCTTCTGTCACTGTCCTGCTGTTCCCATTTCTCGTAAATTGTTGTTTGTTGAAAAAGATTATAGGTTATTTCAAACAATAATTTATCTCTTACTGGAACTCATTTACGCTGACGTGATCTTTAGGCCACCACGCAGGTCACCTTAAAACACAATCTTCAGGCCTCTCATGCTCTGCCCTGCAAGGTCTAAGCTGAGGACAGTAGTAAATCTGACACTTGTTCAAGTTGTTAAAGAAATTACTTAATCTCCAGGCAGGGGTGACTCAGTCATCTATGAAAGAGTAACATGGTGCACAAAACAAAAGGCTCGGGCAGGATTAAGCTGTCAGTCTCTCATGCTATGGAGCTGGGTGCCGATCCAGACTAATGACCTGTAACTGGGACTCAGAGGAGAGCTCTTCCTCTATCCCGGGAAAACAGCCAGGGCAACCCTGCAAGCAGAACTGTCTCAATTAGACAAAGGCCTCGTCTCCGGAAGCTTGCAGGACGGAGTTTACCAAAACATTTACTTCCATCTAAGTTGCGTCTTCCTCTACTTTACAACTTATTTGCAAAAATGTTCTGTACGTGATGATCTTTATCATTTTTTTATTATTGTGGCATAAGGCTGTCTAAATAAATGCATAAATGCTCTCTAATGAAATTGTCTCTTAGGTTTGGACCGAAAGCTTGAAGAATTCTGCAGTCTTGCAATTTATTTGATCATTTTCCTGGTCAGGCCATTATTTAAATTTCCGACCAACAAACAATTACGAGTTATCAAGCCGGCAAACAACATACTGATGATGTCAGTGGAAAAGTTGTGGGCAAAAGCCATAACATTGTGGAATATCGGTCAGCTCTTGGATTGTCACTGTTGAAAAGGACTTCTTCATGCCTGCACGAAAGCTACTATATTATCACTAACAGATGGAGAACAGATGAAATGCTGCAGTGCAAGTATCTGTATCTATCTGTTTATATCAGACCCAACCATTCTGACTTGAATTTACAGCACTGTATATCTATCTATCTATCTATCTATCTATCTATCTATCTATCTATCCATGTATCCATCTATCTATCTATCTATCTGTCTATCTATCTGTCTGTCTATCTGTCTGTCTGTCTGTCTGTCTGTCTATCTATACATTCATCCATCGTTATATATCCATCCATCATTATGTTCATTTATTTATCCTTCATTATATCCATCCTTATATCCATCCATCCACCCATCGTTATATCCATCCATCCATTCATCCATCCACCCATCATTATATCCAATGTTATATCGTTCTGTCATTTTACCTATCATTCTGTCTGTTCATCTATCTATCATTATGTTGTTCTATTATTCCATTATTTATTTGGTCTGTCTTTCTATCTGCTTCTATCCATCCAACCGTCTCATCTGTCTATTATTCTGTCTGTCTCTTTGTCTGCCTATCTATCAAATTATCTGTCTGTCTGTATGGCTATATGAACTTGCATTAAATTGGAAAAAATCTCAGTCATGCCATGTTACAGTAGAGTGCTACACTGATTGATTTAAATTCTGTGTCCTTTTTAGAAGGCTCCATCCTCCAGATGTCACATTTTAAGGCTTCTTTTTAGAAAAGTAACCATTAAATTGCAAAATAAAATTATAGTATTTTTAACCTCACATGGAATAACAGCCAATTTTATTATACTTTTCCTAAATAAGACGTCTTTAATGACGTATACAGCCTTCAAATGCGGAGGACGCAGCAATGAATCATGGACATTTGTGTTACTCTGAAGCCACAATGTAGAGCCTCTTGTGGAGTACTGGGTGGTTACACTGACTCAAAACAAGGCCAGCGTCTTAATCTGTGTTTCTGAAAGTCTACAGAAAGTATCCCATATGAGAAAGTATGTGAAAAGTATCCTGTTAATCAGCTACAACAACTGGATTGACTCCACACAATGATTGTTGCAAGGAAGGCAAAAATGTCACCTTGAAATACCAAGCGTACAGTAATTAATGAGATTGGGAATGTTGTAGTATCTGAATTTTATGGACTACTGTGCTTGTAGTGCATGTCTTGAGTCTGCATTGTAAATTCCATGGCCCTGTTTAAAGTATGTATGAAGTAATTGCCAGATGGATTTGTGATCAAGACTATTAAAAAAAGAACATAAGAAGCCAAACATTTGTGCTGTGAAAAAAAGACACAAAGGGGGAACAGATGTATAGCAGATACTTGGTGGTGAAGTGTTTTTAAATTAGATTAGAGTTTATTTGTGATCTTAGCACTAATTATCATCCTAGCATCAGTTTCACGTCTGCAACCAACTCCGTCATGTAAAATGCTGAAATGGCCAAAACATAAACACATATTTGGTTGATTGTTCAACTGGGTAACTTTTCTGGTTGTAAGGAAATATTACATTTTTACCTATTTTAAATGAATAATTTTCTTTTGGTTAGAAGTAAACAAAGTGCCTCTAACTGAAGCACCCCCATCTATAAGCAGCTAACACAACATTATTGTTCATATTATAATTTACCATACCTTTAAATTACTTTACTGTATTTATCTCCTATTTGAAAAACTTTGCTAGCCGAAGTTTACAAGGTCTTAGCAAGCACCTGTTAACAATTTTAATCCTCCTTAGTGTCAGGGCAATTTCTAGGCACAGTGGGAGAACAAACTATATCTTTAGTACATTTTCTCCTTTGCAAATCACATTAATGAATACTTGCTGTTATAATTCAAGACAGAGGCAAAGCCTTTAAAATAACTGCAGCATGTATAATACATTTGCCCTTATGCAAATTTGAATACGTATTATGCATATTTTGCATGTTATAGAAGGTGTAATAATGTACAGTTATGCTTTTTTTTTTTTTAAATAATCTGAAAAAAGTATTTTATTAAAGTGCAAAAGTCTCTGCTTCTCTCTGTTTTTAAAGTCTACCATTAGTTAAGAATATTAAAAAGATTTATTATGTTCCTTCCTCTGCGTCACCTTTCCTCAACTCTTCTCACCCAAAGCGTTTGTTCTTACGTCCAGTGTCACTGCATGACAAAAAACATGTGCTAAAAGAACTGAGAATCTGGGGCAATGGGAGATATTATTAAAATATTATTGTCCAGGGTGCAGATATATTCATATTTGAAGTAATTTATGTTTTTCAGGAAAGTCCCGTGATACATCTGTGGGAAATGCACTTCACAAAAGTTCAACCATGAGTAAGCAAAAGTATATTTTAACTTATTTTGTCCTCTCTATATATATTAGTGCTGTCAAACGATTAATCACACATTTATAATGTATGTATGTGTGTGTACTGTGTATATTTATTATGCATATAACTATGCATGCATGTATATATTTAAGTATATATTTATATATATATGTGTGTTTGTAGGATGTGTAACAATGTCTTGGGAAACAAAGTCTACTAAATATAAGAAATATAGTAAATTTAGCATCAATTTAGCATTTTACTGTATTAATAGTATTCATTTTTAAACATTTACTAACCCAAACATTTCTAACCCAGATATTGGTATATTGTTACATGTTGCTGTTCATTTTAACTTTTTATATACTGTATCAAAATAATCTGAAAAAAGTATTACAAATAAATATTAAGAAGCAAAACATTGTTTTTAACATTGTGACACTTAAGACTGGAGTAATGATGATTTGCATTACATAAATAAATTCTATATAAAATAGAAGCTGCTATTTGATTTAAAGTAACAATTCAAAAATATTACTGTTTCTGTATTTTTTATCAAATTAAACAGACTTGAGCACAAATTACTTTAAAGTTATCTTACTGATCCCAATTTTTTTAACTTTTGAATTTCAGGTTGAATTATTCTATTATTATAAAAACAAGTATTGTATTATATATGTATATTGTATTAACATACAAACAATCCAAACTTTTTTCTAAATGAACAATTCAGACAGACAGAAAATGTAGTTTCATCACTGCAAAGTCTGAATAATGGCACATGATGAGACTTCTGCTCTACATCCAGGCCTGTGTTTGATAGCCCACCCATCTGACGGCTGCCAGCTCTGTAAACATTTACTCATGCTATTAACACAGACCACTGAATTCAGCACTGTCTGACCACATATTACATAGCAGCTATAGTTAGAATATAATGTCTGACTTGTACCACTGCTGGGAAGCATTGAAACATACACAACCAGTTCATGACTCATTGTAAACAACACAGAAACAAATATACAACAGAGACGGGACATATTAAGGCCTTTTGATATGTGAACCAGGCTCCATGTCAAATAAAACCTCCGTTTACAGATCCAAGAACTGAAAACACATTGGCCGCTGTCCCATTCCCATGTGTTGAGCGCAAAATAAGCTGTGAGATATGTTTAAGATGTGGATTATAATGCTGTGATAATTACAGGAATCTGCAGGCGCATGACGACACAGCTCAGTCACTTCATAGTTTGCTTCTATGTCTAAATTAAGATCTGATGAGTCAGATAGACTGGTGGAGGAGACCTGTTAACGCTGGCCTCGAAAGGTATTTGGACATTTAATTCATGCATAAAAATGTATGTGTGTTGTTTCATCAATATATATTTTATTTTATTTTATTATGTATCATTGTATGTAAGATTTTTTCAAAGAATTATGCAATGATGCATTAACGTGATCAAAAGTGGCAGTAAAGATTTTTACAGTATTACTCAACATTTTTATTTTTGTTCTGTTAAACTTTACTTATCAAACATTCTTGAAAAAAAACAACCTTTCATGGTTCCACTAAGAATATTAACAATATTTTAGTGCTGTCAAATGATAAATTGCAATTATATTTGTGTGTGTACTGCGTATATTTATTATGTATATATCAAAACATGCATGTACAGTGCCCTCCACTAATATTGGCACCCTTGGTAAATCTGAGCAAAGGTGGCTGTGAAAATAAAATTGCATTGTTT